>JAXQQM020062017.1:0-244919 GCA_034641835.2 Pinus albicaulis | reverse complement strand
ATATGCATATCATCTCCTGTATGAAATAGGTATCCACCGATCCAGGATAATTTAGCATTGCGTTGAATAATCAGATTCCGCTCCCTTGATGTTAAATGTCTAGGAAGCTTTCCTACTGCCAGGTAGTTTGCTACATCTGTGTACCATGGTGTTTTTACTACTACAACGAACAAATGTTCGTCGGAAAACTGATCATCCACCGCTAGTGTGTCATCTCATCTGGGAACTCTGGATAGGAAGTCTGCAACCACATTCTTCTTCCATGGACGGTCTTTGATAGTTATATCA
Organism: Pinus albicaulis; assembly: GCA_034641835.2. Lineage (NCBI taxonomy): Eukaryota > Viridiplantae > Streptophyta > Pinopsida > Pinales > Pinaceae > Pinus > Pinus albicaulis. The sequence goes on along the minus strand of JAXQQM020062017.1, from coordinate 244,631 downwards.
AATTCCTACAAAAGTAGCAACCAACGAGTTATTCTCCCATTTGTAATTGGCTTATTGGCTAGATATCTGATGGCAGAGTGTTCAATATACAAGAGTACTTGATAGCTAGTTATATAATGTCTAAATTTATTGATAGCATAAATGATAGCCAAGAACTCTTTTTCAGTCACTATATAATTTAATTCATCAGGAGTGAGATTCTTGCTGATATAATAAATAGCATAGGGCTTTTTTTCTTCTTCTTGGCTGAGAACTACCCCTATTTCTATGTCGGATGCATCTGAAGAAATGTGAGAGGGCAGCTTCCAGTTAGGACCGAGTAAGATCGGTGTTGTCAAGACCAGTTTCTTTAAATCTGTAAAAGCAGTGTCACATTTATCAAACCAATGGAATTCAACATTTCCAGTTAGTGCATACAAGGGTGCAGCGATTTGTGAAAAAATCTTTATAAACCTGCGATATTACCTTGCATATCCAAGAAAACTGCATAGCTGTGTCTGCGTAGAAAGTGTGGCTAATAAAAGTGTTAGGGTCCCGTGATTTGGCTGATTGGCAAGCCAAGTGACAGGGTCACATCAAACCAATCTTTGGAGCCCAAGGACCTAGCCTTCCTGGACTCAGAGAGGGCTCTCTCTATTTGTGTAAGGGATATCTATGTGTTTTGCTTCTTGTGTTTCCTATTTTAGGCTAGTTATGAAGTAGGTTTTTGGTTTTTCTTTTAGGTTTGTGAGGGAGGAACTGGTCAAAGATTAAGATAGATAAAAATATTGACAGATCAACTGGGCTATGGGGTTAAAAAGGTCAAGAAAGCTTCAGATGGTGATAAAAGGTATGTTGAAGGGCCGATTTGATCAAGGTAAAATGGATATTTGGGTAAAATGGAGTGGGATGGACACTAAATTTGTGAAGAAAAAAATATTTAGAACATAAATAGTTCAATAGCTGACATGAACATGGTAGGGCTAACCATTAATCATGAGAAATGTAACTATAAACTGATAAATTCATAGAAATAAACATTCAAGCAATACATAGAGATATATGACTCTCTAACTTTAGAAAATTGCTATCAGACTTTGGGGAAAGACAATTAATACAAAAAAATAACTCAAAGCACTATGAGGAAATTCCTAGGCATAGTATTTCAAGCTATCGGGCACTTTGAAGTAAGATTGCAGAGTTTTAGGCAAAGGGAAAGATCAGTACAAGACCTCCTTGGTTCAACTAAGACAATCAAACAATCAAAGAAAGGTTTCAGAGGTGGAGCCATGACTAGTCATGAGTAAGCATGGCATACCGTGAATCATACTTAGCATGCATAAAACCATAAATGAAACAAGCAAACAATTTCTTCAGTGATCAAAGAGCAATCAAGGATTCTTTGATATGACTAAGAAGGAAGAAAACATAGAAGCTATAATGAAACAGGAAATCTGAGGTGTCTCCAAGGGCATGTCTCAAATCTATTCTCTACTATCTTATAGCAAGCAAGCACATGGAATATGTAGTGAAAACTAAGAAACATAACAGAGAGAGACACAATACCATTTTACCAAGTCAAGGAATCCAACAGCAATCCTCTTTCATCATCCAAAACATTCAAGAAACTATCCAATGCATGAGACAAGTGTTTCTTCCAAGCTTGTATAACCATATATTGCTCTATTCATCAAGTTCAACCTTATTTACAATGAAGTGTCTTGGAATATATAAGCCAAGATGAGGGAAAACCTCCTAGTGCAACTAGCAAGCTCATTAGCCCATCAAAAATATCTGATTTTGTCCTTGAGGATTTGCAAAGCCCAAGGCACAAAATATCTATAAAAATATCTTAAAAATGCTAAAAAAGGAAATTATATTGACTTTTCCTAACTAACCATGGCCAAAAAAGGCTAAACGAACATTAGGAAAAGCCACTTCAGAAAAGTGCATTTTTCACAAAAATACTTAAGAAATATATCAGCAGAAAAACCCTTGTCTTGCGGGCAACTTTTGGAGGTCTTCCCGATGTCGAAATGAGGCCCGTGATGGCTCGTTGGAAAGCTATAGATGTCTAGTTTCTAAAAATGATTTTTTTTCTCCAAAATGATCACTAAAATCCTATCAAAAACTGACATGTGTGGAAAACCCCAGAAAATAGAATTTGCTGATATGCGGGGCAGAGTGTTGAAAAAGTGACTATTTTTCGCCATTTTGAGGGATCAAATCATCTTCAATTGATCTGAAAATCACTGAGTAGATGCCCATGAAATTATGGCATCCAATGATACCATTTTCATCCTTTGAGGATGTCTCAAACAGAAATGGTGATGCCCATGATTTTTAGCAAAAAGCCCAAAAATGTCAAAAAACCAAAACTTGTTGAATTTTGCCCAATTTTGGTGAGCATGACCCTCAAGGGTTTTCAGAAAAATGCTAAGAAGCTGAGGCCAAAATTTGAAGCTTTGATATGTCTTTCTTCATTTTTGGTGTCGGGGGCCTCTTTTAAGCCTTCTTGAGCCTTTCTTGTGTGGCCTTCAATTTCCGTCGGGCGAACTGATTAAGCTTCTTATAGTGCCCGGTCATTCTTCTTTGAAGGTCCAAATCTCTATTGGCCTTTTCCAACTTCTTCTCCAAGTGGTAATTCACCCTTTCAAGCCATGCTTCTCTATTGTTTTCTATCTCTTCGGTGAATAAAGTAGTGAGAGGAAACGACTGGAAAAGGGTAGCCTCTTCCTCTTTTTGTTTCTCTAAGGCTCTTCTGAGTCCCATGGTCCTTGGCCTCTTTCTTCTTGGCTGATCTCCATCTTCACTATCAATGAACTCGCCCATGAGTTCTTCCAACTTAATTTGCACCTTAGAGGCCTCTTTTTGATATTTGATAGCACGTGTCTCATACACTGCCATGTAGACACTCATCTGCTTGTTTTGTGTTTGCAGAAAGTGAATGAGGTTGTTAGAACTCTCTAGATCTGCTCTTCGGTCATGAATTTGTTCTTCTCTATTAATCAAGAGAGACTCTAGGATTCTGGCCTCATTGTCGCTATCATCACTGTTTATTTGAATTATGTCAAAGTCCCTCTCTTTCTCATGGCTGCTTTCTTCCTTCTCCTTCCTCTTGCTTTGGGTGGCCTTCTTGGTCTTCCTCCTCCTAGGTAATTCAATAATGGATTGTTTGGGAAACTTCCCTTTTCTTTGGAGGGCTCTAGTAACATTTGGAGCTACAGTTTGAGGCACTCGCTTTCTTGATGTTCGGGGCTTTGTCACCTTTGGAGAAGAAAGCATGGCTCCTTGCCTAGGAGAGGTAGCTAGCACATGATGTATTTTCTCTTTACCCTTGCTACTCCCCTCATCATCCTTGCCACTGTTTTGACATTCTTCATGAATGCTTTGACTGTCACCTTGCATGTCTTTTAGAAGGCTGCCCTTTCACCCTTTTCCCTGCTTTATTCAGGACTTTTAGGCTCTGTCTCCTCAAGGTTTTGTGCTTCCTCCTCATCATGTTTGCTACTGTGAGGGCTACCAATATCCTCATCAAACTGTTCCATTTTTTCATCATTGCCCTCTTCATTGTTTTGGTCTTCTTCATGGCGCTCTTCTTCACCACTGTGTTGCCTTTCATCACTGTGTTTTTCTTCTTCATCATGTTGTTTTTCCTCACTTTGTTGCTCTTCTTCACCACTGTGCTAATTTTCATCACTGTGTTTTTCTTCTTCATCATGCTGTTTTTCCTCACTGTGTTTCTCTTCTTCATGGCGCTCTTCTTCACCACAGTGCTTCTTTTCATCACTGTGTTTTTCTTCTTCATCATGTTGTTCTTCCTCACTGTGTTGCTCTTCCTCATTATGCTGCTCTTCTTCACCAATCATGGGAAATTTTAGCTTTTTAGGAATGGGCTTACTAGAAGAAGGAGAAAGATGCTGAGTGGAAGGTGAAGGAGATGCATGGGATGAAGAAACAATGGTGAAATCAGGATGTGCAATGAAAGTGTCCCAAGAGATTCCCTTATGCTCAAGTTGATGAAGAATGACAATCTTGATGAGGGAATGATGGAAAAGGCAAGATGGCTGCTAAGAGGGAGGTCTCTTTTGAACATTGGAGGCCATATTTTCAATACTTCTATGGAGGAAAAAGGGGAGGTTTAACAATTGGGTCCTTGTGAAGTGCATGAGTAATCAGACATGGTAAGCATAGACCCGGGAAAACCTTCCCTCGCATGTGAAATATTTCATGATTATCTTCATGAGGGGAGCATAGCTAGTCAACAGATATGAAAAATGAAAGATGGATGGGCATGCATCCCGATCCTCCGGCTTCAAAAAGGTTTTGTACTGTTCTGAGTCAAGGTAGCTCTGTTTAAACCATTTTTATCCAACATACGAGATTTTGGTAGCTCTGGAAATGGATCTAGGAGAAAACTTGAAATCTAAGCCTGCCAGCTGAAAATGTTTCCCTTGCAATCTCAAAGCACATAGATGTGTCAATGGGAGATAGATTTTCACCTCCTGAACCCTTTGACAAAAATCTAGACATCCAACTTCATGAAAGTTAAACAGATTTGAAGGATGGGATTTTACTTCCTTAGTTGAAAAGGGTTCATACCTCCTGTGAGGGCCACTTATACTATCTTTCCTGGGAGGCATTTTGTTTTGGATACTCTTTGCTGGTTGACCAAGACAAAGGCTGATTCAAATGTTTTCTGAAATAGTCTCCCAACACCACACCTTGTCCTCTCTGCAAGTCTCTATGCTTCTTTGATGTTATTAAACAAGTGTTTGTCAAAAGAGAAACAAAAACACTTTGATCACTGTGTTTGAGAAAAGATCTTAAAAAAGATATGTTTGGGGTCCTTTGTTGAAAAAGGATCTCTTTTGTTTAGGAACAAAAGATCCTACCCTCAAGCACTGCTCCTTTGTTGTTTACTTCCCCTTTGCAAAGTAAACAATACACCTTTCAACTAACTTGAAAACCTTTCAACACAGACTCTGCTTTTTGAACTATGGGGGCTGCACAAAGTTTGCTATCTCACAACACAAAAAGGAACTCTTCATATTTACCAAGCCTTCATCTTCTAACCACTGTCTAGATGATCAAAAAGTGTTTTGATACCTCCACAACCATCTGTTTATCTGTCTAGAAACTGTGTATAGTTTTAGCTATTTCTATACCACAACAAAGAGCCTTCAAATTGGCATAATAAAACTCCCTTTTTTACTGTTTCATCCTTTAATATCTATGACAAAAAGAGACCTTTCTCTATTTTGGCAAACCACCTATCTCTTTTAATTATTGTGTTTGAACAAAAGACTTAAACAAGGTATGTTGGTGGTTTCTATTTGAAGTGGAAACTCCCTTTGTTTTGGCACAAACACCCTTTCCCTTCAAACCCTACTCCTTTGTTATCACTGTCTTTGAAAGGAAATTAGGGCTCTTTAAGACTGATAAAAAAAAACCTTCCTTTATTACTGTATTGATCTTTGACACCCACAGCAACAAAAACTTTGATTTTGACCAAAGGCCCAACCTTCTTTACCACTGTTTCTTCCTCAGAAAACACAGTATCAATACCCCTTTAAAATTCGAAATTTACCAAGAGGTAATGGAAAATACCTTGAACAATGCTTATGGGCCTTGGTTGATCAATGAACAACTCTCAAAATTGTTTTTGGAAGCCCGGAGGACAAGCGGCACATTTGCAAATGAGAGCACCGCGCATATGAAGGCTGTCGGGTCGACTTTGGGCGGTGGTGAACGAGCACACAGGCGCGCCGCTCGCCGCGCATTAGTTCAAACGCTGTGTATGTGCGCTCACAAGCGTGCCGTGCACAACTACAGGCGCGTCGCGCAGGCTTCAAGTGCTAAAAAACTTGAAAAATGCTTGAAATCTCTTTGCTTCTTCAGTGGGAAGCTAGTGGAGTATGTTTTGGTTTTTTGAATTTGCAAATGGAGCCTTTGAAATGGTCTCTCCGCCTTTTTTATTTGAAAGAAACTTCAAATGTCTTCACATTACATTTTGGAGGTTCTATGCCTTTTTGAAAAGGCTTTTTTTTTTGTCAAAACAACATACAACATTTTTATGGAACTTTATGCCAACAATTTCTTTGACTGCGATGTTACCTTTAATTGTATTCACCATGGCTTAACTTACACCTATTCACCAAGGAGATGGCCTTTAAAAACCCTCAATGTAATCATGTGCAACAACAGAGTTTGTTCATATGAACATAAAGAGGTCTTGTCTATAACTGTGGTATGCCTTGTTTCTTTGAATGTTGTCTTTGAATTTGAAACATTATGTCATAGCTTTCCTCATACATATTGTCTCTGTGTATTTATTTTCATAGGTATTTTTAGGAAACAAGGCTAGTCTATCTTCTTGTCACTTTGATGAAGTTGTTTTAAGTTTTGGGCATTCTAGCTTCGGATTTCCTTTGAAGAAAACCTTTATGGACAGGAAAAACAAAGCTTCTTGAACATCATAGTATCACTACTTGTCATCTGTTTAACACCAGTTTTTTACTCATAAACCTTCAATTGCTTCCCATTGAATTTCAATTCTGTCTTTAAAACAGTGAACCCATGTAAGGACCCCTTGAAACACTACTGTTGTATTATTGGTTTCATCCATTGGAGAAAATGGTGTAAACAAGCTTTTAGGTCATTTGATACACTGTTATTCTTGTGATTTTTGAATGAGGCTATATCTTTGTCTCTGATCCTCTGCTTTTTAAATGAAGGAGGCCCTTATCATGTTCCTAACATCTGCTTGTAAATGAAGGAGGTTAACATAATATTTTCAAACCATATGCTTTTAAATGAAGGAGGTTTACACAGTCACCCAACCATCTGCTCATGTTTGGAGGAGGTTAACATAGTCATTCCATTTCATCCCTCTTTTCAAACTGTGTCATCTTTCCTTGTAATGCATATCTCTGCTTGGTATATCACAGTAAGTAATAAAGTGAAAATTTGGCAATATGCTATGAGAGGCATTTTCTGAGATATGTATCCTGTTGTTAGAATACCCTTGTGAATCTTTAGAAACCAGAAGCAACATGAATTGTATCTGTAGAGTATTTGATTACTAGTCATTATTTACTAACCTTCATTGACTGTGTTTGCAGAGGTTTGTTGAATTTTCTCTCTGACTAGTACTCTTATCCCAGGCTCAAAAAAACATGAGAAGCAGCTGTCTTCTCATGTTTTAGCTTGATAATGTCTTTTGGAATACTTGTACATCTCTGCTTTTGAAAGAGACACTGAAACACTGTAGAACAACATAATATCAGTTTGGATTTTGAAACATGCACTGCTGAGACATCAATAACTTTTACTGGCGCGACCTATGGGTGTACCAAGATTTGTTTTGTAGATTAAGCACCAATTCAGGGGTGGCTAGTATTGACCAAAATATTTTGGCTCAGGATGCTTTTGCCAAGGGGGGATTTCCTAAAGCGCCACTACCTAACTTATGGGAGATCTTTGACAGATTTTGAGTATTCTCTTTGGTATGACTAGATCCTAAGATGACATATGACCAGAGGTAGGGTGGCTGAATTTTTATCAATAGTTGGTAAATGAATGACCTGGGGATGAAGGTAAATGACAGCTGATGGACAGGATTATATGACTGAAACTAGATAGGACTTGAAAACTAGGTTTTTTCTCATCATATGCTGACTGAAAAAGGCAGGAGGAAAAAAATGTTTAGGGGTGTTTTCTAGCTGACAGATTCGACAAATTGGAGATCATCTTTCCAGAAAACTTGGCTTTAAAAACTAGTCATCATCAACAGGTGAAAAATACTAATGACTAACAAAAAGGATTACTTCTATTTTTTCGAGTCTACCCGTATTCCAGCTGCAGAGATGTAGTGTCCTAGGATTACTCCTTCGGTCATCATAATGTGGCATTTTTCATTGCTTAAACATAATCTGGTAGCAATACATCATTCCAATACCCTTTCTAGTGTTTCTAGTGTTTGATCAAAATCATCCCCATATGGGGTAAACTCGTCCATGTAAATTTCAAGTCCTTCATTTATTAAATCAGAAAAAATGTTGAGTATGGCTCTTTTGAAGGTTGTTGGGGCATTGCATAGTCCAAATGGTAATACCCTGTAGGAAAATGTACCCCATGGGCAAGTAAAGGTTGTTTTATCTTGGTCTTCAGGGGCTATTTGGATTTGATTGTAACCGTTGAACCCGTCAAGAAAGGAAAAGAAAAGATTATCTACCAATATATTGAGGACTTGGTCAATAAAAGGAAGGGGGAAGTGGTCCTTCTGTGTTGCTTTATTCAAATCTCTGTAATCCACACAGATTCTCCACTTCCCATTCTTCTTAGGAACAACTACTAGAGGAGAGACCCATTTGCTGTCTGAGATAGGATAAATGAATTTTACATTCAGTAGCTTTTTCAATTCACATTTTACAATTTCTTTTAGATGCGGGTTTAGCCTCCATTGAGGTTGCCGAATAGGTCGAGCCTCCTTGTCATAATAAATATGATGTGTGCATAGCTAGGGGTCTATACCCTTCATGTCTGGGGTAGTCCCAATCAAATTCTCCCTGATACTTCTGTAAAACCTTTATGAGCTTTTTCTTTTGGTCACTATCCAGACTGCCATTGATATTTAAAACTTTCCCTGGCTCAATTTCAATTGGTATGATGTTGCGAACAGTGATTGTGGGTATGTGGTTATTATCAATGTTTGCCAAGGGGTATTCTTGTGTTTCATCATCAAGAACTGTTTTTAACATTTGGCATTTTAAGTTTCCAGGCGCAGATAGTTGATTCATGAAGTTATTGATTACATTGTCTTCAGTTTGATCTTTGAATTCAAGAGCTTCAACTATTGTCAGTGGTGAACGAATATTTTGTTCCCAGTATGCATGTGGATGCCTGTGAATAATTACTGTGGGTATACTTGGTTTGGCAGGCAGGTAAATGATAATGTTTTTTATGGAATCACCTCTAGCAATGGTCATGCTTCTTGTGCAGCAACCTATGTAAGCATTGGATGTTGCTAATTAAGGTCGACCAAGTATCAAGGGGTCTCCATCTATCCTACTTTTTGGGTTAATAACTAAAAATTCAACTGGATACTCCCATGAGTCCACAGAAATGAGGATGTCTTGTAATATTCCTTCTGGTCTGATAACAGATCTATCAGCAAGTTCCAACAAGGTAGCTATGGGTTCTAATGCTATTATGCCTAACTTCTCGCAAGTCTCTGTAGTTAAGATGTTAATGGCCGCCCCTAAGTCAACCAATGTGTTTGGAAAGGAGTGGCCAGAGATTTGCACAGTTACTATGGGGTTCCCTGGATCCTCATATTTCATGGGTGTTTCCTTACCCAACAGTTAGTCTGATAGTGCCCCTACCACATGAACAGTGGGTACAATTTTTTCTTTCCTCACCTGCTTTTTCCCGCATAGCTCTTCAATTTTCTTGGCACAGATAGGAATGTCTTGTATAGCCTATAAAAGAGGAATTTTAATGCAAAGGTTCTTTAATTCCCCTAAGATATATAAATCTAGAGAGACTATCAGTCTAGGCAATGTTAATCTTTCAGGGAATGGAGGGGGAGAAATCATAAGGTTTTCTGGTTTCCCTTTGTTGGAAATACTGAGAGGGGGGGTGAATCAGTATTTATTTCAATTAGAGAACTAGTTAATCTTCAATTATTATCAGTGTTTGTACAAGGATAGCAGCAAACAAGAGGAACACAAATGCACACATTTTTTAAGGTGGAAACCCACTCCGGGACAAAAACCACCTAATTCTTTTCTAATAATTCTTTTCAACTCCAATTGAAAATAAAGCTCCAACTTCCAGAATCTAGAAAGCATTCTTCTCCTGCATTCCCACCTGATAGACGCCTCCAACGCTTGTAGATTCTTCAAAGAGTCAAACAACCCGATGCCCCAACACCCAATGAGCTACAACTCACCCTAGCCACCCTACCACCCTATAGAAGAATAAAAGAAGAATGGAGTCCCGCACCAGGGAAAATTGTCCACTTTGTAAACACATAGAATGATAGAGAATAAGATATACTAGACCATAACCCCAACTCTGACACAACCACCCAATGATGATCCTGCACCTCACAACATCGCCTCTTCAACCCTTGCGCATAGATACTAGTACAATTTGTACAATAATGTATTTACAATGACTAAGTACAATGATACCTTTACAATGATTGTATGCAGTGTTGCCACCTTGAAGACTTCATATGATGAACTTCTTGCTGTTGTTATGCACCTTGGTTGCTTCTCTTGTCATGCTACCCTCTGTTTCACCTTGCTTTGCTTTTTTGTCGTAGAAATTCTGGTCCTTTGCAACCCTTGACAACACATGATCTAGCTTTTTCTTGCCTTCTTGGAGCTCAATATTGAATCTGGTGTATCTCTGTCATTTCAGATCCTCAATATCTGATTTTTGGTCCTGTAGTATTCCTCTGAGTCATCTATCCAATGCCACAGGTCTGACCCAATTTGGATTCTTGAAGAGATATTTATACCCAATCTCTCACAAATTATGGACTGTTTTAGCAAAGCGCACTTGTACATCGTGCCACATGTCACTGTTTCTTCATTTGTTTCTGAAATTGATAGAGAAAAAATAAAATATTGTGCAATATCTGTCACTTTTTATGGCATTCCAATCCGATACTCAGAGAGATATTTATGACGAATTTACCAAGGTCACTTCTTCGATATGAATTTCAGGAGCCTGCAAAAACCCTGACTTACACAGATCATATCTCCAAAAATACTGTGCATCTTGATTTGAACTTTTTAATGCAGCTTCCTCAGGATTTCGGCTTCACCTCATAAAAATTTCAGCTTCTGAACCTTTGTATAAAAAAAGTTAGAGTGAAAATTCCAATATGACCTGTTTCAGATGGCCAAATCCCTTGCATAAGGAGGAAATGAAGATCACAATTTATATGAATGCTTAAGTTGAGAGGGGCTTCAACAAGTGAACGTGGGAGGGCTTTTAGGAGCTTAAAAAATATTAATTATGACTTTTCAATGACCCATGCCCCAACCCCATGGGGTTTTAGCCGACTAACTGGGGGTACAAACTTCAAACATGAATATCTCTCAAACCGTGAAGAATTACATGGCGTGCCATATATCAAATGAAACATCTCGACAAGTAGAAACCATCAAAATCATTATTGACCCAGAATATATTAATTTGGTAGGTAAAAAGTCCCATGTAATATTGGGTTAGCCCCTAGTGCTGCTTGGGTTGACATCAATGACAATCGCTGATCAACACCCTTGGCCAACCGTTTCCCTTCCCTGCTCTACCTCTGTCTTAGTCATAGTTGTTTGTCTAGGCTTTTTCAGAGTTCCAGATTAAAGTTGTGGAAGGGTCATATCTTCTGCTGGTGAAATAACACGTCCTGATCTCAGCCTTAGTTCATTGCATTGCTTATGTTCAGTTTCAGGGTTTGTGTTTTCTACAATCTGAATTAGCTGAACTGGACTGTTTTTAGTATTAGGATTGGGTTGAGCCAGCAATTGAGGTCATATGATAGGTTGAGGGTTGTGTTGGACTGGGTATGGAGCTGGTAATGTAGGTTGGTTTTGCACCCCTGTCCCCATCGGTAGGTTGGTCATTCCCAGAGGTCACTGCCAGTTCTAAGGCCAATTTTTGGTTTGTGAAGGGGAGGTCGGCCACTAGGATTGATAGGGATTTTTTTTCCAATAAGGGGGAGAACACGGAAAACTTGGCCAATTATTACCTGAAGAGGGTTGTGTTGGCTAAGGAGGCATAGGAAATTATTGATATGGCCAAGTAGAGAAAGATGATTGGTTCTGCCAAGCTGTTGCAGGGTTTTTTTGGTTAAACTATGGAGAAGAAAAGAACTGAGGCAGGTCTTGTGGCATACCTGGTCGTGCTTTCCATTATCGACGTTGGTTCATTAGATAGACTGGTTCTGTCTCTTCTTCATCTTCTTTAAAAACTACTTTCAGCCCCAGAAGCGAAGGGAAATGGTCATTGGCATGGTCCTTGGTACAAATAGCACATGTTTGGACCATGTCTAATGGATATTCCCTTTGGTTGTGCTTCTTCCAACAGTGTGGGAAAAAGACGACCAAGTTTTGTTCTACTATAGCTTGCTTTTGCTTGGCTTGTAGGAAATATAGTTGTGTTTTCAGGGTGCCCAAGATATCAGTTTTGAAATCTTCCAAAAGATTACCAAATTCTGCTCTGGTCACGTTGCCACTGGACTAATTAGGATTCCTTGTAGTTGAGTCTCGCTCGATTGGCCTACTTCGCGTACTACCTCGAGAACACCTAATACACAGTGAAATAATATCACCATATTCTTCTTGGTATATGTCCCCTTTTCCCATTATGTTAAGTGTTTCAACCCATTCTTCTTTCATTCCCTTAATCATCATTGTTTTTCAGATATCTTTGGATAGTGTAGTATATGGATACCTTTGTAAGTTAAATTGAAATATTTCGACGTATTATTCGAATTTCTCATTATCTTTTGTAGACATATTGAAGATTTCATATTTTAATTCTTGAATCCGGCAATAGTCTTGATATTTGTTAAGAAAAGTGTTCTTCATATGGTCCCAGTTATTAATGGTTCCTCCACCGAGCCCCATGAACCAGCGTAATGATGTCCCCTTAAAGGTAGAGGGAAATAATTTCAGTTTCTGAGGGTCAATGGTGTAGTCATATACCCTACATAAGACATCGAATTCAAATAAAAATTCATCAGGATCTTTCGAGGTCAACCCATGGAAGGTGGGGATTTTTTGTAATGGAATGGCTTTCATAGGGGCATTTGTAGCATTATCAACAACGGGATACTCCAATGTTGATGTATGCCTCTGGTTCTGGTTCTGATTGTTTGCCATTTGATCAAATATATGCCAATAATCTTCGAGGATTTCTTGTTCTGGAGGAATAATCTCAGTGGAATTAGGGAGTTGATACGGAGGAAGCCTTACAACACTTCCCCAATATGGGATGCCGAGTGTCTTTGTTTCAACCACTCTCTCAGGGGATCTAGGCTCTAGAGTTTTTACCTGTACTACACTACTGGTTTCTCCTTCCCCTTCCTGTAAATTGCAAGAACCTCCCTCTCTTGAAGGTTCAACACTTACGTGATTAGCAGTCTGAAGGTTTTGTTCAGACCCTTTTGTTTCACTGTGAATCTCGGAGTGTGTTGTAGATGGTGAAGCTGCTGCCTGAGGGAGTGTAGTAGGACTTTGAGTACGAATGGTTCTGGGTCCTACGAATGCTTGGGATTCAACCTTCTTAATGATTTTGTCTATATATGTTGTTATACCAAGGATCACCAGTCCTTTGGGTTTCGTCGATTTAAGTGGGTGATTTTGATTTGTTTCTATCTTTTTCTTCCTAGTCATAAAAAAAGAGCTCCTATCCTACTAGCCTTTGCACAATTGCTAAGAAGCGGGCTAGAGAGCAAGCATTTTTCTTGCCAGTATGCAGGTTCTTACATCTCATTTTCAATACCCAATTCTTCGCAGCAAAAGAAAAAATAAATAAGGGACATCACTCTTAAACACTCTCCCCGGCAACGGTGCCAAAAATGTTGGGTCATAAAGGTGACTTGTGATACGAAACTTTAATGCTTCTCATTTAATTATCAACCCAGGGTAAGCCTTGTTATTTCAAGAGTGTAAGCACAATATATGCAAGTGATATCAAAGGACAACTACTCTAAATTATCATAAGGAAGACTATCTAATTCTAGAAGTTCAATCAAACCAAATTGGAAGGGAATTATAAAATACTTTTGACTATTATGTTTTAAGTGAATGCATAAATGACTATCCCGGATGAAAAGAGCAAACTTTGATTGAACAACATACTGTGACGAATTGAAAAACAGTCCTAATAAATTGAACATCAACTTTAATAAATTGAACATCAAATTTTTATCTAAGTTTTGCAATGGAATTCTCTTTTAAATTAATAGATGACACCTCTCTGAATCAAACAGCAACTAGATGCCTCGCAATAACAATGAAAAGATCCAACTTTAACTATATATAGAATTAAACAGCAGTCATGCTAAAACTAATCAATTGAGTATAAAATCATTTGGAAATTATGAAAGCATCTAAACAATTATGAAAACATTGATTATAAGCAAGAAAGCATAAATGATATCTCATGAAATGCATTAAATGACTGGAAACGAAAGTTATGTAATTAAACATATAGCACAGAAGTAGCGAAGAAACTCCCAAGGCTGGGTCCAAAGCCACCAGAAGTCTACTGCTAAGGAAAACTCAGAGATTGACTATTCAAAAATGCCAAAATCTTTATTAAGATGGAGATTAATACATTAATACAACTTGACAATTCTGTCATGATACATCTATTACAGAAGAAAATCTCTATTTAGATATATCTATCTTGCTCTTCTTTGGCCTTTTAAAAGTGATTTCAATAGTGGTAATGGGTCTTTTCCATATGGGATCCTATTGCTCATGGTTGTCGTTTGAGTCCTCCAAGCAAGGATGTGCATTTCCATCTTCCGCCGGCCCGTGGGAGCCATCATGCATTAGGGGAATTTTGAGGTCTAAAATGGGCCTCCTAAGGAGATAATAAAATAATAACTAAACCAATAAAATAATATTTATGAATTTGCAATTCACTTTTTGCACCAAAATCCATGTAACCATGGTTAAATTCAATTCAAAAGTTGTACTAAAATAAAGTTAATAAAAAATTGTATTGATGTGACTATAAATAAGAATGGGATTTTCAAGAAAAAATAAATATCATTGTACAATTAATGCATTTCTCCTTTGTACTTAAATAACTTAAAATAAAATATAAATATAAATTCATAAATTCTTAATTATATAATATAATATTAATTAAAATTTATATTATTTAAATTATATAATAACATGTAATTAATATACTATATAAAAATAATATAATATAATATATTGTTTTACGTATGAATTTTATATTACATATTGAATTGATTTGATTTATAAATAAATATTTGAAAATATACTAATATAATATTTATTGAAAAGTGTGTAAATACATGAAGATTGTATAGGGATATGCATTGTTTCTTTCAAAAAATATGAAATGACAATAATAATATTTTATTCAAAAAGTGTGAAATGACATTTATTATGAGTACTTTATTTTATGACTTTAAAAGTACTTAGAGCACTACCTTGGTTAACCATGATTTTTATCCACCATTAAGAATGTGACAAGTAAGTACCTTTAACTCAAGCAATGCCACCTCAACCATTAGAAATGATGTCATCCCCTAAAATGTGATTGGTTCTCATAAAGTGAATTTTGATTATACATTTTCCTTAGGAGGCCCATTTTAGACCTCAAAATTCCCATAATGGATCTCGTTTGCTTCTCTTGCCAGCTGTCGTTCGGTTATCATCATTTCAGTTGCTTTGTTTCCCGTTAATAAAGATACAACAAGTCAATTTTCCGTTGTTAAACATACCTTTTATCATCGGTTCATTTTGTCCTGACTTTACATTAATTCCCTTTCCTTTATTGCTAAGATGAGGGGAAAATTTGTAGAAGCACATAATAATTCGTGGTAAAGATAGGGTGAAACTTACCTTATTCTCATACCAACAAACATGAATAAGAGTCATATCAGATCTTTGAAACTTAAAGCTTCAAATTACTGCATACTGGACAATGCACTTTACTAGAAGGATCCTGGAGGTGTGTTACTACACTGTTTAGTCGAAGAAGAATCTAAGAAAGTGATGAATGACTTCCACAAAGGAGATGTAATATTCCCAAATGGAGAAATAGCAATATATGAAAACAAAACTAGAAATAGTAGTGTAAATTAACAAATTAACATTGGAGACCAATATGGAGTTATAACATTATGTATAAGAACAACAAATCAATACAAAATAGTGAGGCATGAATGATATGCAGTGAGGAAACAAGCCTCCCATAAAAAATCACTCCCAAATATGAGTTGTTGTTACAGTACAAAATGTCGGAGAGAAACTACAACATAGTTATATTAAGTATAACTACAGTTGGAGATGATACAATGATATAAAAATATTGTTATATGCCCCAATAGAGTCTAAACATACAGATATGGGCACTAGATCAGCTTTCCAAGACAACCCAAGAGGGTTTCCGAAAAATGCACACAATGTGCCAATGTAAGTTGCAGCCCTAGGGCTGAAGGTATGCTGCAACAATAGAAATGAGAAGATATGGTTGAAGCTAATGTATAGAACTACATATCTTCTCCAATAGATCCTCCGGATGAAAGAATGGCTCCTCCATTGAAGAAATCACCTCCCAAAACAACCACTGCAACCACCCCTGCAACTCCTCCCTAAAATAACGCAGATCTTGGCTGAAACTGCACTGTAGGGGATGAATACTCCTAATCCTGCTACTAAATATGTCAATAAAGCTCAAGGGGCTTCTTTACAGGCCTTCCAATGGATGGAAACCTTCCTCAAGAAAACTAGCTCTGAAGACACCTGATCTAATTCTCCACTACTGCACCTTGCAACACAGCACAATATTCTGTAGAAACTGCGCTGATGAAGAAATCTATAGCTTGTCCTTGAGCCTGAGTGTGGAATGTAGTGCAATACTCTTCCAAGAGGCCTCTCAAGGAAAGAGATGGTATTCCCCCTCAGGAACACCCTGTGCTAAACAACACTGCAAACTCAACTAAATAGTTGAAGAATGCCAAAAGTCTAAACAGACCATATACAAATTAATAAGCCAAAACATAACCAATATGGCTTCCATCCTCTTCCTTATATAAGTTATGAGCTTCCTTGCCCTTGGACCCACTCAATTAGGTCACTACCTCCATGCAATCAATCTCCCTCCAAAACTGTGTTATTCCTCATTAAATGTCCACTCCTCCATAACAACGTTGTTGATTTGGTCAAAGTTGACCTATTAAACTTGATCCAACCCTTGTTCACACTCAAAGGTGCTTTATTTAGCTTCTTAGAAGGTCTCCTTTATCACTTGAAGTGTTTTTATTGCTGCTAAGGAGATTTATGGGCCTCCCTACCCACTTATTCACCTACCTAGTGACAAAATAATCCATAATATTCCATTTAGCTGATAGCTAAATTTTTGGAATATCACAGTCCTCCCCTCCAAAATGTTGCTTGTCCTCAAGAAACTATAAGGGTTGAGAAAAATTCTCCCCTCCTCCTCTTATGGACTCCTCATCAAGTAGTCTCCACCATTTCTTCAGATATTCTCCAACAATTATGTCTCCCAATGGTTCCTCCCAAATGTGCAAGTTGTCCTTTGGTGAATAAACCAAATGGATCTCATCATGAGAAAATGGAAGGTCTATATGGAAAAATTCTTGCTTTATAATGGCCTCCTTGAGGTAGAAGTGATAACAAGAATAGGGGATCTCATTCCCAATGAGAAACTCCCATTTCCATGCTATCATCTAAATAAAGTGAGCCATTCTTGGTAGATCATAGAAACAATCACCAATCGCCTGCTTATGCAATGTGTAGGGGTTGCATGGCTGAAAGTGAGAGATAAGGTTGTTCAACTTACGATGTCTATCTCTCCATTTATGATAAATTTGGAGCTGTTGATCCTAGGCTGCAATAATATAGTCTTCATGAAGCCAAAAGATACTTGGAATCTCATGATCCCACTCATTGGTTCTAGGATGTTTTCTTGCCCAATCCTTCATGCATATAGTGAATAGAGTGTCATCACCATATGGGCTCCAAAAGAAACATGGACTAAGTGTCATATGACATCTTGGATGGTGAAAATAGTGCCTCAATTGAGACCAGCGTTGTTCTTCTTATTGCTACCTCAAATCATGATATGATAAGTGGCCATCCAACCACCTTTTTGATGTCATAAGCTTCTCAAAAGCTTGAAAATGGTAGAGGACATTAGGTGTTGGATGAATATGACCCAAGAAAAACATATTTTTTCCAAATTCCTCCATAAAGTGGTCATCCCCATCACTGAATGTAGTCCCAAAAGGACCATGAAATCCACAAAGGAGTTTGCTCTCTTGTGGAGCAATGTGTTGCAAATGCATGGTAAAGGAGCGCACATACATTGTTAGTTGATAAATAAGCATCAAAACACAATATTTACCATATATTGTAGACAATTTGGTGAAGAGGTCCATAGATAAGCCTTCCCATCTTTCCATCAAAAGGGGAAGTGATTGAAACAACCTTGCAAGGTGGTTTCTCTCCTCCTCATACATAAAACAAGCTACATATCTCCTGATATGTTGGTGCACATCTTCTTTGAGATCCTTCCAATAGAATCCCTCCATGATGGTGTGATAAGACTCAATGAATTCTACATGTCCTTAAGAGAGTGCCTCATATTCTGCATGTAGAATCTCCTTCTTGAGCTTGGAGTCTCTAGTCAAGTAGATCTGATCATGGAAATAAATGACTCCATCAACCACTCTATACCTCCCACCTATCACTTGCCCATCAAGAACCTTACATGTCAAGAGGTTCTTGGAATATTCCACCAACAGTTGGGACTCCCAATATGGATCTAGGCTTCCCAAAAATGACAGCGTTGTAGAAATCTAAAATGAAGCTCCTGTCACTTCATAACTCTCCTCTTTGGCATGCTCAATGCCAAAGCCACATTTTGGAGGATTTTTACCCCACTTTTGTTTCCTCCTTTGCAGTTTATATTTCCTAGGACAAGATTGAAGTACATGGAGGTCAACCTCCTTTTGGAAGGCATTTCCCATCCAAAGCTTCCATAGTTTTTCCAATGCATGCAAGAGTGTTAATAACCTCTTGTCATATTCAGAAATTTTCCTCCTATATGGAAGTATCATTTGTTGCTCCAAGACTATGGGGTGGCCATTTGACACCATGCTCATGTCATCATAGATTTATGAATCATATTTCAATGTAATTAGCTGAGTGGGGGGTGGAAATTTCCATATCAGAAAATTTCTCACTCCTCCTTTGAACCCATCAAAGGTTCTCTTTGCTATGTTAGATCCTCCCAAGGCTCCTTCCCTAGCCAAATATATCAATGTTGCACCATGTTGAGAGAAATATTTATTCATCTTCCAATCAGGGGGTCTCCCTGGTGGAATGCCTCCATGTAAAGAGACATCAAAGTCTGAAGTAGACTGTATAGGTGAGTGGATTGATTTGTCCCTCCTTTCACTGCGTAAATCAATCTCCTTCTTTTGTATATAAACCCATTGAAATAAACAAGCGTGCATGCTCCCCATCCTTTGATGTTGATCCACCTTTTCTTCCCCTCCTTTGATCAAGGAGTTACTGCCCATCACTACTGTCACATGATGCTCCTTGGGAACTTTCTGCAAAGATGCAAAACTCCCTCCACTTGAAGAAATGGTTTCATGCCTTTCTCCATGTGGTGATAGTTCTCCTCCCAAAGTGACAACGATGTTACTTCCTTTCTGCTCTTCCTCGTCATTAATATTTGATAATACCTCATCCACAATGAGAGACCCTAGATATTGTTCTTTGTCTTCCCTTTGAGAAGAAGGCTCTTCCTGCAATATGTATCTTGCCCTTGGCAAGGTGTCATACAAGTTTTTATCCCCCTCGGTAGAAATCAGAAGTGGAGTTGGTGCAATGGATCTTTCCAACTCATGCAAAGGTTTTGATTTTTTATGTTTTAGATTGTTTTACATCAAATATCTTCACTAATATCTTAGTGAATCCAGCATAAGTAGCTATATTGCATGGTTAAATGAAGAAGATTCCTAAAACCACCAAGTAATAGCCTTACCTTCAAGATGCAGCACTGCTATCCTAAGGGCTTCCTTTTCTGAAAGTTGATGTAGATGCAAATATGAGTCTAACTGATCTATCCAACCCTTGGTTTTGCATTTGGATGACCCATCAAAATTTGGTAGAAAGAATCTACCTCTTATGCTTTTGTTGTGATTGTTGGGCCTTCTATTCTTCTTGAGTTGGAAAAACCCTTGGAAACTCAAGTGCTCCTTGAATCTCCAAGATTGAGATTCATACTCCTGAATATAGTCACTCAAACTCTCCTCCTTTGGTGCATCTTCTTCCTCCATCTCTCTTTCAGTAAATATGGTCATAACACTGCTTTTTGGATCAGATTGTGTGACTGGATGCTCACACCCATCATGTAAAAATCTAGGGTTTGCTTCATATTCAAACCCCCTTGGATATTCTCTACACATCTCCCTTCTCATATTCTTGATATCTTCATAAATTCTCTTCATAGTTTGGAAAAGAAGTTTTGAGAGCCCCTCTTCCTCCCTTCCTCCAAATAATGGAGTCTTGTCTTTGTTTCTTTTGTACATATCCTATTCTTGTGAGAAGCTTCTCCTTATGGTGACATATTGGCTGAATGCACGAGCTAAGCCAAGATTATCCTCCGATACCACTGTAATATTCCCAAATTGGGAAGCAACAATATATGAACACAAAACTGGAAATAGCTGTGTAAATAAAAACATTAAAAATGGAGACCAATATGGAGTCATAACATCATGTATAAGAACAACAAATAAATACAAAATAGTGAGGCATAAATCATATGCAATGAGGAAACAAGCCTCCCATAAGCAATCACTCCCAAATATGAGCTGCTATTACAGTAAAAAATGCCAAAGAGAAACTACAACGCAGTCATATTAAGTATAAATATAGCTGGATATGATAAAATGATATAAAAATATTGATATAGGCCCCAATAGATTCTAAACATACAAATCTTGGCACTAGATCATCTTTCCAAGACAACCCAAGAGGGTTTCCGGAAAATGCACACAATGTGCCAATGTAAGCTGCAGCCCTAGGGCTGAAGGTATGCTGCAAAAATAGAAATGAGAAGATATGGATAAATCTGATGTAGAGAACTACAGATCTTCTCCAATAGATCCTCTGGATGAAATAATGGCTCCTCCACTGAAGAAATCACATCCCAAAAAAACCACTGCAACCACCCCTGCAACTCCTCCCTAAAATAATGTGGATCTGGGCTGAAAATGCATTGTAGGGGATGAATACTCCTTCGCATGCTGCTAAATATGTCAATAAAGGTCAAGGGGCTTCTTTACAGGCCTTCTAATGGATGAAAACCTTCCTCCACTGCAAAACTAGCTCTGAAGACACCCGATCTAATTCTCCACTGTTGCACGCTACAACACAGCACAATATTCTGTAGAAACTGCACTGATGAAGAAATATGTACCTTGGCCTTGAGCCCGAGTGTGGAAATGTAGTGCAATACTCTTCCAAGGGGAATCTCAAGGAAAGATATGGGATTACCGCTCCGGAACACCCTGTGCTAAAAAACACTGCAAACTCAACCAAACAACTGAAGAATGCCAAAAGTCTAAATAGACCATATACAAAATAATAAGCCAAAAAATAACCAATATGGCTACCATCCTCTTCCTTATATAAGTTATGAGCTTCCTTGCCCTTGGACCCACTCAATTAGGTCACTACCTCCATGCAATCAATCTCCCTCCAGAACTATGTTATTCCTCATTAAATGTCCACCCCTCCATAATAGTTTTTTTGATTTGGTCAAAGTTGACCTATTCAACATGATCCAACCCCTGTTCACACTCAAAGGTGCTTTATTTAGTTGCTTAGAAGGTCTCCTTTCACACTTGAAGTGTTTTTATAGCTGCTAAGGATATTTATGGGCCTCCCTACCCACTTATTCACCTACCTAGTGACATTATAATCCATAATATTCCATCTAGCTGAAAGCTAAATCTTTGGAATATCACAGGAGATTGTGGGGGTCACCTATACTAGAAGACCACGGCCAATAAAATATTGAGAGCAGGATATTATTGGCCGAAAATTTTTGCAGATGTTTACAAAGCAGTAATGAGCTGCCATGAATGTCAAGTTTTTCAGGGTAAGAGAAATCTTCTCCCGTTACCTCCTCAACCTATTTCAGTACATGCACCATTTCAACAGTGGGGCCTAGATTTCATAGGTGAGAATCGCCCAGCATCATCTGCACATCACAAGTGGATATTGGCAGTAACAGATTACTATACAAAGTGGATCGAGGCGATCCCGACCAGGCCAGTAATATATTTTGTCATCATTCATTTTTTAGAAACTAATATTTTGTCTCATTTTGGTTGTCCTACTAAAATAATCACAGATAATGCGACATCATTCAAGTCTAAGAAGATGACTGATTTTTTTGACAGATATAACATTAAGTTGGGACACTCTACAACCTACTACCCACAAGGTAATGGATTGGTAGAGTCCTCTAATAAATCCTTGATCATTATCATTAAGAAAATGTTAGAGGCAAAGAAAAAGAATTGGTATAATAATCTGATCAATGCATTGTGGGCAGGTTGGGTGAGTAATAATAATTCTATTGGTTTTTCTCCTTTTCAAGTTGTGTATGGTGTCGATATTGTCTTTCCTTCATCATTAGAAGTCTTGATAATGAAATTTTTGCAAGAAGAAGGGACTGAGGAAGATGACATACAACGTCATCTTAATCAAATGATACACCTCAACAGACAAGGAATGAAGTATTTTAGAATACTTCAAAACTTCATGATAGGATAAAGAAGATCTATGATCGGAAAACTAAGGAAGAAAACTTCAAGCTTTGAGATGTGGTACTCTGTTGGGATGCCAGAAATGAAGACAAGGGTAAGCATGGAAAATTTGAGAATTTAAGGAAAGGGCCATATCATATTTCAGCTTGTTAGTGACAGAATGATTATTTTCTTGAGGAGATGAATGGACAAGAGTGTTTAGGAGGACTAGTTAATGGTAAGCTCCCAAAACATTATCTTTTCTGAAACAAATTTTCGATTATTTTTCCATTTCATTGTAAATATCAGTTACATTTTCTGCTAGAGTGAAGTAGAAGAATCACTGGAGTTTGAAGCCCGAAGTGAAGGCCATGGAACTTCACCGATTTTCTACCATTTTCAAAAAATTTAGTTTTCAGTCAAGTAAGTCAGTATTGATTCAATTTTCAGTAATTTGATTTTATCTTGAGTTAGTTTATTTTTCTGAGTTATCAGTTTTCAGTCATGCTATTTTTTGAGTTTTTACTATATTGGCTCGTTGGATAAGGCATTGATCTACAAAATCTAGAGTTCTGTGGTTCTTGACACCTCTTTTAGAACTATCATCCCCATTAAGGCCAATTTTAGTGTCAGTATTTGCATCCTACCATCAGTGATCAAAAATACTCTTTTCATATCATTTTAGGAGTCCCACTCAGAAAAAAAATTTAATCATTCCATTAGGTCATGTAAAAAATTTATTCATTGATGGTAGCCCTGGTTAAAAAAATTCATTCTTCCTCAAAAACTCATACATGCTGGCCCATGTTCATGTCTTGTTGAACATAATTTAGTCATGAAATTCCATTTCATCACGTCATTATGCCAGTCAAGTCACCATGAAGTCTGGTCACTCAAGGTCTTCATTAGGTCTCTAGGTTTCATTTTCCAAGGTCCAAATAAAACACCATTTCATTGTATAAGGTCAGAAAAAGTGTGAGTGATCCAAATAATATCCCTTTACCATCTAAAGAGGATTTGAAAGCATGTAAATATGGTTTTAAAAGTTGTAATTTTTATTTCAAGTGTGAGTTTCATTCCAAAATGTAATTTATTCCAAAAAACAGAGGAGTAATTTTATTTTATTTATGTAATTTTATGTCCATTATATGCAATAAGTACTCAGTTTCCCAAATCTACCAACTCAGTTCCATATTCAAAACACATCAAACTTCAAATTATGAAGAGTTCATACTCCAGCATAATCAATATGCAAAGCAAACAAGACAGAGTTAAAGGGTATTTTGCAAGGTTTTAAAAGTGAAATTGAACATTGCAAAAGTGGGTTTTAAAAATCATCAAAATCAAATCCCACAAAGTATTTAAACCCAAAGGACATAAATTCAATCTTCATTTTCTCTTGCCATCATCGAGCAACCTCAACAAAATCACGAAAATCCAAGAAAGAAGGCGAAATTTGCAAATCAGAGGCAGTGTTGCGCTCCTGGCAGAAGGAGGGTGCTCCTATGTATTACGTTGCATGCTTGGAAAAGAGAGGGTGCGCTTGTGTTTTGCATTGCACACTTGTCTGTAAATGCTCAAGGAGCTCCCGAAACAAGATGGCATATATTTTCAAGGAGCATTGACAAGATGGCATATATTGTCCAAAAGAGAGAATATGAGCACCAAATGAAAAGTCTTTTTCACGACTCCCTCATCAAGATCATAGTCCTCCATCACCTCAAACAATTGAACATTTCATGGAGTACTTTCATAGCTAATGACATATTCACTGATCCATCTATTCAGCATGCACGAGATGTGCCTTCACCATCTCATCCTTCCACATCCATTCCTCCATCTCAGCCCATGATTTATGCATCATCATCAGATTAGTCTCCTTCACCCATTTCAGCACCATCATCTTTGTTGAGTCTCAAACGTGTTTTCCATATTCATACATATTTTCATTATGTCATAACCATTCAACTCTTATTTCATAGCCATCTGACCTAAAACCCTACATCAAGTAACCATTTTCATAAATATATGGGTTAGGATCCTTGTCTTCCAAAGTTATTTATTTTATGTATTTAAAGTGAATTTATGATTAGAAACTAGAAAATTAACATAGTTTCATATATATATGTGTGTGTGTGTGTGTGTGTTATGAGTTTTGTGACATGTGTAGGTCAAAAGGAAGCTTCTAAAATACCTTTATGTGGCCTCCCAAAACCAAATTCGAATTTGAGTGGAGAAGATCATGGGATCATGAGGACATGTGTCTCATTTCCTTTTTGTATTGAAACTCTAAGAAGATATGTGTCTCATTTCTTATTTGTGTTGAAACTCTAAAAATACATGTGTCTTATCATTTCTTATTTTGATTGTAACTCTAGAGATGGAGGGAGAGATTCATGGACTCCCATTAATGAGATAACTTCTCATATTTTGTATAAATAGGAGAAGCTTTCTCCTATCATGGGTAGTGAAAAAATAGGAGAAGAAGAGAAAGGAATAGAGAATGTTTTGTAACAAAGCTTAAGATGGAATGGGATGTAGATTTGTGAGTTTTTCAATAAAGAAATTCTTTGATGTTGTTTTGATTACAACTTTAAGGAGCTGAAGAATTTCACCAAATTGATAGCAGAGGGCCCCTGCTATTCAAGGAGGTTTTACATGTTTTCTAGATAAGTCATTTTCAATTATGTTTTGTCATATTTCCTTACTTAGATTGCTTTCTAAAATCATAGCTTTTAGCATTATGTTTCATGTCATTTTCTTAGATAAAGGATCCTCATGATATTGCAGTTAGTCTCTTTCTCAAGCTCTTCCAATACATCTCTATTAAATGAATGGGATTCAATTGTGATATTTTGAGTTATTAGCATTTCATTTTCTGTTATTTAGTTAAAAATAAGATCCTCATTATACTGCAGTTAGTCTCTTTCAAAAGCTTTTCCAATAAACCTCTAATTCACGAATGAGACTAAGTTGTAATATTGTGAGTTATTGATTGTTTTGCTTCATAGAAGATCCTTATCACATTATGATTAATCTCTTTCAAAAAGCTCTTCCAATAAACCTTTAACTCATGAATGAGATTTAGTTGTAATGTTATAAGTTGTTTCAACATTTCTTTTATGTTTTAAGAGATCCTCATTACATTAGAATTAATCTTTTTCACAAGCTCTTCCAACAAATCTCTAACTAAATGAATCAGATTAAGTTGTAGTGTTTTGAGTTACTTTTCATTTCATGAATTTTCATTTAGAAGCTGTAATATCCATGGATTAGAACTTTTTGTTTTCATCATTTTCTAGTTAGGAACAGAACTTGCAAATAAACTCTGTTTTAATTCATTTATTAACATTTCATTTTCTCCCTTTTGACATAAATCTAACTTCATCTTTTTAGCATAGAGTAGCATACTAAGATTCAAACATAAAAACCCCAAAACATCAATAAAACACTAAAAACAACGAAGTAAGAAAAATGGATACTTAGGCACATATAGTGCATCACACTTCATCAGTTTACTAGCCCTGGTTGATAATTTATGTTAGCAATTTAGGACACTAAATTAACTAAAAATTTTGGTGCCGTTGCCGGGGAAGTGTAACTAGGTAGCCTTATTTATTACATCTAAAAATAAAAAAAATTTAATTTTTTTTTTTAAAAACTAATAATTTCTTGAGTACGCTCTCCTCCTGCACTTTGTGTGATCTAGACGATCAGAAAAAGAATTTTTATATTAATAATAATAATAAATTATGTTTTCATCATTTCATTTCATTTTACAATAAACTTTAAAAACGATGAAAAATTTTAATTTCAATAATTGTTTTGTTTAATGAAATATATATGTATATTTTTGAATTTTTGAAAATATAATATATAATTTTATTAACAAATCAATTAAAAAAAAATTTAATTAATTAAAAAAAAAATTAATTAAAAAAAAATGACTCATGGAAATAAGACCCACGCATACGCATGAGGCCAACCTTTGACTTGGCTTTATGCAAATATGCAGTCCTTCAATCCACATAAAGACCCATGCACTGCAATTTAAAAAAAAAAAGGAACCTTCTCTTTTCCATATTCGTTTTTCCTCAAACAACAGTTATTAGAAATCATTTTTAAAAATTTGCACACAATAAAGGTATATCACATGAAGAAAATGTTGATGAAGAGAAGATTGCAAATTGTTGATGAGGAGAAGATTACAAATTGCTAATGAAGAGAATATTACAAATTCAATTGCAGGGACAGACAATGGAAGTGTATCATATGAAGAAATTGCTGATGAAGAGAAGATTTCAGACTGTTGATGAAGAGAAGATTGAAGATTCCATTGCAAGTAATTGAAATGAAGGAGATCGATCTAAACTTCTATGTGAGATACAAGCCATTACACTTCAAATCATGCAAATAAAAACAAATCAAACCACAAGTAATTGCTAGAAAACGAAATGCGTAATTGTCAAAAACACCTGATTTTAAAACGAATTTTCTGAGCAAACTGAGGCGAATTAGAAAAAATAAAACATGGGTTTTTTCGGGAACGGGGTGAATTAGGTAATACTATAGGAAATTTCTGAAATTCGCAGCCATTTGGGAGAAATTCAGGGTTCTTCGGAGCACTAATTTGCAGTGTGCGTGAGAGAAAAATGTTTTTTTTTATGAAAACAGTCACGGTTTTATAAAATTCAATTTTGAGAAATAATCAAGGATATGAAATGGACTATTTGAGGCAAACACATTATCACATGTGCATCAAATGCAAATTGTATAAATTGAGAAGGACTCTGCCTTCATCTCCTTCATAGTTAGGAATTTGACTTTAGAAATTTCAAGCTTTTTATTTTTATCTTGCATGAAAGAGGCATTGGCATGACTTTGTTTCAAAAATATTCATAAGGACAATTATTTCATCCATGTTTTATTTCATTTAAAAAAAAAAAAAAAAAAAAAACCTTCTTAATAATAGTTTGCAGGACAATTGGAAGATTATTTAGATGATTTCTAAACATTTGGCATTAATATTGTTGATGTGTATTTTTCTATAAAGTTTTAACTTGCAGAACACAACAAATCTTTGTGATACCAATTGTTTTACTAAGCACAGTGCATGAAGTCATCCGACAATAGGGAGTTGATTATTTTTCATGGTTATTCTTTAAAAATGGATTGTTATCGATATCATGAATTAGACCGAATATAGAACTTTTTGATTTACCTTAATCTGTTTCATTTGACATTTAATTTTTGCGTAAGAATCAGAAAGAAATTAGCTACTTCTTTTTTAACACACTTATGTTCTTTATGTCAAGTTTTTTTGCAGATTTGGGATGATCGAATGATCATTGAAGGAAACTAATTGTGCGCACGATTGGTTTTCAAATGACCGATTTCATGAGAAACATAAGAACAAGTCCATGTTCATATCCATCAAGACCATTACTTTTCCTCCCTTTTTGAATTGTAAATCCAACCAAGAAATTCAAAGCAAACCACCATTATTTTCCCAACAAGAGTTAGTTGTTCATTTTCCTTCATTCACATACACTTTCCATTACTTTTTGTCTACTCCACAAATAAAAGCAAGAAGTTCACCTACATGCTTATTTCCCATTGTCATTTTCCATTTTTCATTGTCCATTTCCATTTTCCTTTTCCTATCCTTTTCATTTTGCAAATAAACCTTGCTTCAATGCAAATTATTGAATCCAGAGTCTTTCAAAAATTATTCTTTCATGCTCGCGTTAGATGATGGAGGATTCCTTAAGGCCTTCCTTCTAACAAGTCTTGGCCTATCGACATCAGCACATTATCTAGGTCCAAGACTAGAGTCCTTAATAGTACCTTGAGGCTTGTATGCATTAATGACAAGTTCTCTCGCTGACAATCATGGGAATACATCAATGTCCCTTGATCGTCAGATCTTGCAAGTGGCTCGACATCAGCTCATTTATTCGCACTTTGCAAGATGTACTTAGGTACCTTGGCACTCATTGACATTAATGGTGAGTTTGCCTCGCATTGGTTAATGACATTCATCAATGGTCGGTAATCCAATGACTTCTCTTCATGCTCGACATCAACACATTTATTCGCATGACTAGAATTGTACCATCGAATTTTGTAACAATTGAAGACTACATCATTTCAGCAGTTTGCAGCAGGAATCAATTTGTATCAGCAGCAATAAAGATCCCAATCTTGCCATCAACACAAAGAGAACAAAGAGAACAAAGAAGCAGATCAAATTCATTTGTTTACATAGTTCCTGATCCAACAACATCAACAACCACACTCTTCAGTATACACAACTCATCCACATTTAAGGTAAGTGAAGGTATGTGGTTTTCTAATTTTTAGTCATATAATTCATTAGAATGCTAAAATTGTAACTTTGGAAAAATTCCTCACTCCCTTTTTCACATTGTCATATCTTTAGTTGGGGGGAAGGGACATCATTTCATATCCACATGTCATACACTATCATACATTTTCATTTCATTTCCACCCACATATACTTCCCAACCAACTATTGTTGCAACATGATCCAAAAGATTATATGTCTTGCAAATGATCAATTCATTGATGGAGTATTTGATTCTAAATGTTTTCATGAACTTTGAAGCAACAAAGAAAATAAAGCATTGTTACACAAGAACCATTGCTCAAAAAAATCGGTTGTCACACAAGAACCAACCATATAAAAAAAATGTTGCAATCAATTGTATTATATTTTTCTAAAAGAAAATATTATAAAGCAAAGTTTGGAATGAATCTATATGAGTCAAAACTCATAAAAGATCAACTCATGGACAAATGAATCATTGCAATAGTTGCATGAGGACATGCAACAACTTCAGTTAGGGGGTATGTTGAGTCTCAAAAGTGTTCTCCATATTCATACATATTTCCATTATGTCATAACCATTTAGCTCTTATTTCATAGCCATTTGACCTAAAACCCTACATCAAGTAACCATTTTCATAAATATATGAGTTAAGATCCTTGTTTTCCAAAGTTATTTATTTTATGTATTTTAAGTGAATTTATGATTAGAAACTAGAAAATTAACATAGTTTCATATATCTATATATGTGTTATGAGTTTTGTAACATGTGTAGGTCAAAAGGAGACTTCTAGAAGACCCTTATGTGGCACTCTAAAGCCAAATTCGAATTTGGTTGGAGAAGATTATGGGATCAAGAGGATATGTGTCTCACTTCCTTGTTGTATTGAAACTCTAAGAGGATATGTGTCTCATTTCTTAGTTGTGTTGAAAATCTAGAAAGACATGTGTCTTATCATTTCCTATTTTGATTGTAACTCTAGAGATGGAGGGAGAGATTCATGGACTCCCATTAATGAGATAACTTCTCATATTTTTTATAAATAGGAGAAGCTTTCTCCTATCATGGGTAGTGAAAAAATAGTGAAAAATAGGAGAAGGAGAGAAAGGAATAGAGAGTGTTTTGTAACAAAGCTTAAGATGGAATGGGATGTAGATTTGTGAGTTTTTCAATAAAGAAGTTCAGTTCTTTGATGTTGTTTTGATTACAACTTTAAGGAGCTGAAGAATTTCACCAAATTGGTAGCAGAGGGCCCCTGCTATTCAAGGAGGTTTTGCATGTTTTCTAGATAAGTCATTTTCAATTATGTTTTTTCATATTTCCTTACTTAGATTTCTTTCTGAAATCATAGTTTTTAGCATTATGTTTCATGTCATTTGCTTAGATAAAGGATCCTCATGATATTATAATTAGTCTCTTTCTCAAGCTCTTCCAATACATCTCTATTAAATGAATGGGATTCAATTGTGATATTCTGAGTTATTAGCATTTCATTTTCTATTATTTAGTTAAAAAGAAGATCCTCATTATACTGCAGTTAGTCTCTTTCAAAAGCTTTTCCAATAAACCTCTAATTCACGAATGAGACTAAGTTGTAATATTGTGAGTTATTGATTGTTTTGCTTCATAGAAGATCCTTATCACATTATGATTAATCTCTTTCAAAAAGCTCTTCCAATAAACCTCTAACTCACGAATGAGATTTAGTTGTAATGTTATAAGTTGTTTCAACATTTCTTTTATGTTTTAAGAGATCCTCATTGCATTAGAATTAATCTTTTTCACAAGCTCTTCCAACAAATCTCTAACTAAATGAATCAGATTAAGTTGTAGTGTTTTGAGTTACTTTTCATTTCATGAATGTTCATTTAGAAGCTGTAATATCCATCGATTAGAACTTTTTGTTTTCATCATTTTCTAGTTAGGAACAGAACTTGCAAATAAACTTTGTTTTAATTCATTTATTAACGTTTCATTTTCTCCCTTTTGACATAAATCTAACTTCATCTTTTTAGCATAGAGTAGCATACTAAGATTCAAACATAAAAACCCCAAAACATCAATAAAACACTAAAAACAATGAAGTAAGAAAAAGGGATACTTAGGCACATATAATGCATCACACTTCATCAGTTTACTAGCCCTGGTTGATAATTTATGTTAGCAATTTAGGACACTAAATTGACTAAACAATCTCAAGTACAGGAGAGCCGAGTCACCTAGTTTGAATGAATCAGTGAGCCTAAGAAGGTTAATGTGGGTGAGATATAGCCATTGGAAAAAACATACTAGAAGGTTAACAGGAATGTGTTTTCTCCAAAAATAGTGGAAGGGGCCTTAGCTTCTACATCGACAAAGAAGGTAGAAAGGGAAGCAAAATATTACAATGGTGGAGATACAGGCAGAGATCAGACATGAGGAGGAGAACCTACATGAGACCAAACAAGATTTTGAACTTGTTGACCTAGATGAGCATGATGATGATCAGATCACTAGCACTATCATCAAGGAAAAATAAGCCAATATTAAGGAGATACAAACTAATCTTGAGAGATCTAAATTTTTCATTAACTTTCTTGAGCAGGAGAACTAGCAGCTAAAGACCAAACATGTCATTGATGAGGTGAAATTCATCAAAGCTCAAAGAGAGGCAGAAAAAGATAAAGTCGTGATTTAAGAGACATTATAAACATATGATGAAATAAATGAGGCAGAAGAACAAGTGCCAAGGAGAAGGCTTAGGACTAGAGGGCTGAAAATACCTCTAGAACTAGAGAGGCAAAAGGAGGTTGAGCTTGCTAATTAGCTCACTTTGAATGAACAATTTTTAGTGGTAAGCAATGAGAACTGGGAGAAATGGCTTGACAGGGCTAACCATCACCTATAGAAGCTTCTCGAGAAGGAAAATAGAGATAATGATATATTGAGAAATAGGGCCAAGCACTATGCCAAAAGAGACAAAATTGCAAGGTCCAAGCTTAAAAGAGCCAATGCAAAAATTGACGCCTTAAACATGCAAGAAGAGAAAAGGAGGCTTGAAATACTAGATGAGGCCTCACTCCATGCCTAATCATATCATCACTAACCAATTAGAAAATTTTGAAAATATTTTGCATCAATTTTTGAATTTTTTGTGTTTTAAGCAATCCTAGACAGTTTTGTGACAGCATGACTATCAAGGGTGCACCGCCCTAGGCGTTGCGCTCTTGTTTGAGGCACTTTTTGGCCAAATGAAGCCACAACAAGATGTATAATGATGAATACATCCAATTCAGAAACTTTTCTAGCCTTGTTTTGGACAACTGGCAGGTGAAAAGGTGAAAAAACACACTAAAAATCAATGTTCTGCCTCCTTTTTTTCCTATATGTTGTGCGCCTGACCAGATGTAGGAGAATCACTTTTTGACAGGGAAAATAAACTCTACCTATAAAACTAAAGAAATATCTGGAAAGTATATTGGATAGGCTTTCCAACAAGCCATCCTGAACCCAATTTGGACACTGAGAAGGCCTCCAAAAGTGGTCTACAACATGGAGGGCGTGCCTAGCACAAAAATGGTGCCCTTGACAAATTTCTGATTTTTCTCAGTTTTCACTGCAATCTTGATTTTCACTTAGGGAAATGATGATTTTACTTATGTAATTGATGGAAGTAAATTTAATTATCATGTTTTTACTATTACCTAGGGTAAATACATTAGGTGATAACTCATGATGAGGTGTAGTGAATTAGTTTTCAAAAAGTGAGGGATGAGTCAGTTTGACCACCCTACACCCTAGGTATTCAACTCAGTTTTTGGTGGAACTGCTCCTCCTCTCATGGATTCGACCCCTGAGGCTGGGAGGAGTTTTTTTGAGGCCTATATCATGTAATTTTTCATTCATTTCATAGGTTGGAATCAGTTCGATGTTGGCATATTGATCAGAGACTTTATTGAAATAATTTTGGGAGGAGCTTAATAAAAGTGTTGCAACTTTTTCTTTGGGATACCTGTGGTATGGTTGTCTAGCATTGTTTCTTCTCTTGTTTCATTTGTATGAATGTATTTTTGGTCCATTTTCCATTTCATGTCTATTGTATGATCACTTTCAAGTTAGAAAAACAGAATTCATCTCACATGCTCTATTTTGGGAAAGTTTTCATAGTCTGTTCATCTTTCTTTCAGTTTAGGAAGAATTCATATTTCATGCTCTTCCTAGCTCCTCACTTTTCTGAATCATTCCATCCCAAGAACCCTAATGTGCTAGCCTTTCTACCTACCTTGCCCCATTGAATCTCTGCAATCCTAATCCTATTTTCCCTGACCTAGCCTCTTTGACCTAGTATCCTCATCCAGCAACCCAATCAAATCAAATCAAAACCCCCTAAACTCATACCTAGCCTAAAACCCTAATTTATCCAACCCTCTTGGATATGACCTTGTGGAGAGAGCCCTCTCCTTTTTGGTAGGGATAGATACCAAGCTAAAATATTGGTATGTGGTTACCTCTGTTGGTATTTCTTCTTCAGCCTTAGAAATCTGGTGGAGTGATAACACAACACATATATACACATGTAGAAGCATTCATAAACCCCAATACATTAACCCTAGATTAGAACATAACCGTAGTTTCCTTGACTGGGTCTACAAAGAACCAGGGGCAGAAAACCATCTTGCTCCAAAACCATGTGCAAACCCATGTACAAAACCATAGGCGAGTCCGCCCACCTCAAATAGGGTCTAAACAATTTTTCAAGAGGCATTGCCCCAGACCCCATCTAGGGGGGCTACCGGTGCAAGCAAAGGGGAGCTCTCACCCCCTCTTACCCCTCGCTTCGTGTATGCTTCTAATCATGGAAAGAATATAACAGAAACCCAACATTCTTCCAATTATTGTTTTATTTCTACAGGGGGCCACATGAGAACTTAGTCATTGGTCCAGCCCTGCAATGCCCATTGTTTATCTACACCAAGAGAAAATCTCAATGCTCATAGACTTCATCAATTCATCTGTAACATTCTTCAAAGTGCCCACCTTTACCTGCAACACCTTTTTATCCTCATCCATATCTCTCACAAAGTGATACTGAACATCAATGTGCTTTATCTTTTAATTATAAACAAGGTTCTTAGCTAAGAAAATTTCACTATCATAGTCTATCCTTATAGCTCACTACACCAACCCCATACTTGAACACAATATCTGCAACCAAACTTCTTCCTTGCTTGCATGAGTGGTTGCCATGTATTCTTCCTTTGTAGTTGAAAGAGCCACTACAGACTATCTTTTACTCATCCAACTGACTACACCTCCAAATAGGCTAAACACATACCCACTTATAGATCTTCTTTGGTCCAAATCTCCAACCCAATCTACATCAACAAAACCATGGATGTCCAAAACTATGTCCAATCTTGGTCTTCCCTAAACCATAATCACTAGTGCCACGCAAATATATTAAAAATTGCTTCACTGTTGTCCAATGCTCCTTCCCTGGCTTTGACATAAACCTGCTTAATACTCCCACTGCATGTACAATGTATGTTCTAGTACAAACCATTGCATACATCAGGCTACCCACTGCACTTGCATATGGAACAAGGGACATGTCCTCCTCTTCTTCTTGTGTCTTGGGACACATGTTCAATAGATAGCTTTACACCTACATGAATAGGAACCTTCAGCAGTTTACTATCCTGCATATTGAACCTCTACAATATTGTCTCGGCATACTTCCTCTGGTTTAACCAGAGCTTCCTCTTTTCCCGATATCTCTTAATTTCCATGATCAAATTATAGTTTGCAGCACCAAGATCCTTCATGTCGAATTTGGAGAACAATTGGGTCTTCAAATCCTAGATAGTTTCTTTGTCATTTCCAACCAACAACATATCATCCACATATAATACCAAATAAATAACACAGTCATCAATTAGTTTAAAATACACACAGTGATCCTATTTTCTTCTAGTGAAGTCAAATCCCCGTATATAGGTATCAAATTTCTAATACCACATCCTTGGTGAATTTTCTAACCCATACAAAGACATTTTTAACCTGCACACCATTTCTTTCTTACCCTTCATAGCAAAGCCTTCAGGTTTCTTCATGTAGATCTCCTCTTCCAGATCCCCGTGAAGAAATGTTGTCTTCACATTCATCTATTATACCTCAAAATAAATTGCAGCAACAATAGACAAAATTAATATAATAGAAGTAACCTTGGCAATAGGAAAAACAATCTCACCAAAATCAATTCTCGACGCCTGGGAATAACCTTTTGCTACCAACAGATATTTGCATTACTCCACCTTGCCTTTTGTATTCATCTTCTTCCTAAACACTGATTTTCTCCCAATGGGATTCCTTCCAGCTGAAAACTCCACCAGATCCCATGCCTCATTTTTGTGCAAGGATGCCATTTCATGAACCATGGCCTCCTTCCAGAGTTTTCCATCCTCTGAATCCAATGCCTCCCTGACAGTTTTGGGATAATCATCACTGATATTCAAAGAAAAAATTGAACATAAAGCATATGGACTATACCTATCTAGCTGCCTTCTTTCCCAAACTGATATTCTCACAGCTGGAGTTTTAGGTTCTTCCTCTTATGAGTCTTGTTCTGTTGTAGAGTTTGATTCATCCTCCTTTAGCTCAAACTCTATCTTCTCAGGTTCCTTTGGTAGGACTTCATGTTTAACAACATTTTTCACCTCTCTAAACACCACATCTCGGTTGTACACAACCTTTCTTGTTTATGGGTTCCAAAGTGTGTAACCTTTTAAACCATCCTTATACCCAATAAAGATGCACCAAATCCTAATGATGTGATTAATCCAAAATACATTTATCTAAAAGATGCACCTTTCAAATTTACTATCCAACTTGGTCCTTTTCTCCTTTGGAACATGTACATATGCATCACATCCAAATACCCTCATATGTGAAAGAGAGGGTTTCTTACCAGTCCATACCTCATGTGGAGTCTTATCCTCCAACACTGATGAAGGTGATTTGTTAACCAGTTATCATTCAATCTCCACTGCCTCTGCCCAGAATTCACGTCTTAACCTAGTACCACTGAGCATGCTTCTTTCCTTTTCCATCAGCGTTTTGTTCATTCTTTCTACAAATCCATTTTTTTGAGCTGTGTATAGAATATTATTCTATCGTGCTATACCGCACTTCTTACAAAATTCTTCAAATTCCTTCTTGCAGAACTCTCCACCATTATCTGTCCTTGCTAGAGCCTTAAATTCTTTAAATCTGTCAAAGACTTCAAATTTCTTCCTCAAGAAATATATCCATGTATTCCTTGAGAATTCATCTATGAATGAAACATAGTACACATACTTACCCAGTGATGGAACCGACACAGGTCCAAACACATCAATGTGCACAAGCTCTAATATATTGTTCGCCCTCTTAGCACCAAAAGGAAAATTCACCTGATTATGCTTACGATATACACAATTCTCACAGAAATCAAAATCCAGAGATAAATTAGACCTAACTTATACCATACCATTACCATGTAGTATCTGAAGGCCCTTCTCTCCAATATGTCCAAGTCTTTGATGCCATATCGTGGTCTTTTCTCCAAAGACTGCTAGGCTTTCCAATCCATTTTCAAGAACCAAAAAACTATTGCACCATCAATAACAGTGCTACCCTGAAGCTTGTACAAAGTTCCAATCTAGACTCCTCGCATTAATACCAGTGCTCCTTGAACCATCTTGTAGGTATCTTTATCGAACACTGTTTTTACACTTGCATCATCCATATTTCTTATAGAAATCAGATTTATGGTCAATGTAAGAATATGAAAAACACCAGGAAGTGTTCTAATCCTTCCACCTTGCAGCTTTAACTTGAATTTTCCACGTCTGATGATTTTGGCCTTCCTATTATCCCCTAATAAGATATCACCACCGTCATAATTCTCATACTCACAGAAGCACTCCCTATGGGGAGTGAAGTGAAAAGATGCACTTGAGTCAATCAACCATGCCTTGTGATCTACATGTGTATTTGAAGAAGCCAAATACACATCCACACCTTCATCTAAGATGTTTTTTGACTCTGTAGAAGCAACATCATTAGAACCATTTCCTGTCTCAAGAGCTTTAGATCTATAGTCCTTTTTGAAGTGCCCTTCCTTTCCGCTTTTCCAGCACACATTTACAGGCTTTCCTGGAGATTTAGATCTCCCACTCGAAAATTTATTTTTGTTTCTGTTCTGGGACCTTCCTTGTACAGATAAGGCATATCCATTCTGGCCCTCCATATTTTTCCGTCTCATTTCCTCCGAAAGCAAGGCTGTGACAATTTCCTCAAAATTCAAGGTAGTTGTATTGCTACATATTGCAATAACCAGACAGTCCCAAGAATCTGGTAGAGAACACAACAAACTGATGCACTTATCTTCATCTGAGATTTTAATATTGACAGACGACAACTAACTTACCACAGTATTGAAGGCATTTAGATGCTCTATCACCGAGTCTCCATCCTTCACCATCAAGTTATACAGCTTTTTCTGCAGGAACAATTTATTCACCAAAGACTTAGATTTGTACAAATTCCCTAACTTTTCCCACAAATTATCCACCGTAGCTTCCCCATATACATTCAACAATACAGAATCTGAGATACACAACCACATTGTGCTCTTTTCCTTTCGATCTAACTTCGCCCATTCTTCATCTGACATTGTCGTTGGTTTAGTACCTGGATCTACCACGATCCACTGATCTTTATCCACCAGCAGATCCTCCATCTTGAGCTTCCACAACTCAAAACTCTGAAAATTAAATTTCTCGATCTCTATCTTTCCATTGCTCGCCATCTTCTTTCACCGCAAGAATCGATCCCGCAAATCTCCCTCTGAACATGGTATACCACATGGCCGAGCAAAAAACCCCTCAGTAGCAATGCCATCCCCTTGAAGCCAAAACATCTCTTCTACCAAATGTAGGTTTTAACCCTATACAGAAATTATCTGCAAAAAAATTATTAAAACTAGAAAATAAAAAATAGCGAGAGCATAAAACATAAAACAAATATACCGAGAGATTTTTCCCTGGGATCCCAAATCGGGACTACTAGCTTGATTTTTCATTATATTCCTTTTAATGTTACAACACATATATATACATTCCGAAACATTCATAAAACCAATTCCATTAACCCTGGATTAGAACATAACCATAGTTCCCTTGACTGGATCTACAAAATACCAGGGGTATAAAACCATCATGCCCCAAAACCATGTGCAAATACATGCACAAAACCATAGGCAGGTCCACCCACCTAAAATAGGGGCCAAAATAACCCCTACTGCGCCCAATGCAAGCGCAGGGTTCCTCCCGCCCCTTCTTACGCCCCGCTTCGCACCTGCCTTCTTCTAGTCGTGGAAATAATATAACACAATCCCAACATCCTAGTACTATTTTTATAATGGTATTCCAAAATAATTCTTACTTTCGGGGTTTGGTCTCCATAAGAAGAGTTGTCTAGTGAAACGTAAGGTAGAGGGATGGTTGTTTCCCACAACCACCTCTATAGGGTTTTTATCCTAAGAGTGGAAACTGAGTTACCTTCATCGCATGAGGGCGATCAAATATTGGGCTTCTAGGTAGTCACCCACTGACACGAGATTCCCGACCTACGAAGTGGGTAGCCTAGAGGAGAATCTCTCACACCATGACCTAACCCTAACCCTATCTCAAACAGGTTTTTGTCTCGCTCTAGTTTTGACCATGGAATTGTGGAGGATTTTAAAGCTCCCTACAAGGACAACTTCTATGTCTCAATGTAAGTGATTGGTGGGTTTTATTGGAAGCCTATCCAGATGATCCTACCTTAACTAATAGATTATTTTTCCTGATGCCCAGGTGGGCTTATATCTATGTGCATTGTTAAATTATTAATGCGAGAGTTGAAAATTCTTGGCTTGAAGGTGCTAACCAAGTGTTCGTTTTCTTAAGGTGTGCAAGTGTGTGTGAAAAAACGTGTTTCAATGGGTTAATTAGAGCATGTTTTCAAATTCCATGTGCTACTAGAAAATAAAGCATGAAAATGTAAAACATACTGAAAAATGAACAATAAGAAAACAACTAAATTGACCACATTATTTCCCACCCAAGAATTTATGAAGACAACATAAAAGGACTATGAAAATGTAAGCAACCCAAAGAAAAATACCAAGAGATAAAATACAGAGTGTAGTTGGGATCTAAGGTCAATGCTACTGATTTATGCTACATACACTAGCAAATATAAGTGACAATATTGTAAAAGAACAACAATTAAACAAGAGATAAAATGATGCCTAGAAAGACCCTATATAAGTGGCACAACACAAGGTTCAAATGGAATCGAAAGTGATGCTACTAAGGCTTAAAATGACTGAAATTAAAGGTTTATTATGCTGGAAAACAATGGCTACAAGTTCTAAACGCTAGAATAACCAACTCAGCAAACCCTTTATCAAGTGGCAGAGGCACACTTCAAACCCGAAGGGAATTTTTTCCTTTCCTCCTAAAGAGAAGAAAATTAAGAGTTTCCATGCTTAACGGATTGAAAAGGAATAAAGGAAACACCCCTCGACATACAAAAAAAACTCAGACTCATTAAAACCCTGAAAAGTTTACAGAAAGCTGGAAAAAGTGGTAAGAAAGTAACCAACTTGTTTCCTGAATTGTAGCGTGGGTTTTGGCCTAAATCCTGCACAACCAGTGCATAAAAACTCCTTGGGCTCTCGAAACTCCCGCTTCATGGATCTACAATAGAAATTGTTGTCTCCTACTCGGCTAGTATCTCTGACATACAAAAAAGAAGGGAAAGCATAAAAACACAAATATTTTTCCAAAAACCACTAAAAACATACAAAAAGAAATAAAAATCAAAGAGAGGAAAATGCCGAAATGAGCTCACGAGGGATATAGCTATCTAAACCAATGGAGTAACCATTTTTTCAAAACTAAAAACCCAGTGGAGTCGCCATTTGTTAGTATAGAAATTTCTAGAAGGTGTACCAAAAGTACCCACCTTGGCTATTGGTGATAAATAGCCCTAACAACCATGGACATAAAAGGAAAGTTGCAAGTATTCTTTAGATATGCAAAATAATTATTAGAACACTTTGCAAAAAGTCTGCAAACAATGAAAAATATATGACCACAATTGCGACAAAGAAACCCAATGGAAATTAAGATGAAAAATATATGATGACAATTACGACAAAGAAACCCAATGGAAATTAAGTTAATTTTATTATTATAAAATAATAAACCTGTTGGAGAATAATGTAGACTTGGGTCTAAAACATCCCCCTCTATGGGATGGGTTCTTTTGTTCACTACTCTTTAACAGTTGATCTCTCTATCTCTCTCTCTCTCGCTGGCTGCAATGAGAAGAATTGATAATGAATATGTGAACTCAGCATGGGAGCTCGAATGATTTAAGACGATAGTGACGACGATGAAATGGTAATGTCTGTAAAGTGAGGAAAAACTTCTCTATTTATAATAAAATGCTAGGATAGATCTAAATTTAGAAAAATAATAAAATATTATTAGACTGAATCAAGATCTAACCATTAGAAGTATTTTATTATATTTGAGAGAGGAAAATATTTTTGAAATTGTAAACTTTAGTAAACTAACTCAAAAAATAATGATTTATTGAGAAATTAATTATTAAATAAATAAATAAATAAAAATTATTAATTACTTTAAGAAAACATGGTCAAAGTGGTTTAGAAATAATTATTAGATAATGATTTAATAATTATTTCAAAGGAGAAAAATTAAATGATTAAGGAATAATAAATAAATAATGATTTATTTAATTATTCCTATGGATGAGAGAAAATATTTTTAACTATTTTCACTAAATGGGTAAATATGAAAATAACATGAAATTAATAAAATGATTTTTTGGTTATTTTCAAGTGGGTAAACATAAATAATTTTAAAAAAGTAGTTCCCTAAATTATTTCCTAAAGTGAAAGTGGGTTTTTATGTGTAAAACCCATACTAATGGTGTATTTCGATAATCCTAGTGGAAAATGGATAGGTGATCACTTTTTAGGTGATAACATCTTAGTTATCTTCAGTGTCATGGTTTAGTGCCCATGTGGTTTTGCTACGAGTGTGTTCAAGAGGCTACGACTTGGCGACATATTGAAATTTGAAAGCGGGGGGAATGTGACCTCTTCTTGGGTAATGTAACTATCTTTCTTTATGTTGTTTTGGTTCTTGTTTCAACTATGGTTTGATGGTATTAATAGTATGGAGTGTTGAATGATATGGTTGTAAGGTTGTGGGTTGGTGGAGGAAAGGTGTTTGGAAATTGGGTGGAGCTGAGTCCTCATTATCCTGGGGTTTGGTTGTCTTAATACTCTTATTGGCAGGTCTCTTGGAAAGTCAACTGGGGGCTTGGAATTATAGTAGCTTCTAGTGTCCCTGTGCTTCCAACATTTTTATCAAGCGGATTGAGCCAAGTTCTCAGCTTGGATATATGGTGGTTTGGTCAACCATACTGCGCCAATGGGCTCGGGTGAGGAGGGGTGTCACTTATTATTCATAGCAAGACCAATGGGGTCACACTCATACACAACACTCGATAAATGAATTTTACTCTTTTTATTGAGATCTCACACCTAGCCGCATTCAGGAAGAAATATCTCGAGCAAATGTGGAAGCCTCTTCCCATTATTGTACCTTAAGAGACAATCCCTTAGCCGTGATAAGGAGGAAAGCTTTCAGACATTTTATAGTTATGTCACAATTTTTTATGTCTTTGTTTCTATCGAATTCCTCAAGTATTAATAATCACACCCTTAAATATCAAATATTATGAATGCTTTGCAATGCTACCATCTGTTAATGTTGAATGAAATTACTGGAAGAAAATGTAGGAAGAAGTCCAAACCGATACACTGCTTTATACAGAAAATACCATTCCAAACTCCGAAAGAAACATGTGAAAGAAATAGTTAAAACAAAGGAGCGCCAATTAAGGTTTTTAACTCTTATACATAGAAGTAAGAAGAGACCTGTTGCTCATAACCCTGTTTTATTCATAGAAGGAAATACATAATGAAAACTGGATACATTTCAACATAAAAAAAATGCCAGAAACTTGCTTACTCATTCATTAATCTTTGAATCTTTGAGTACAAAAATATTTTTCCAAGAGGTCCAATACTCAGAACCTTCCTTCCCTTTGAAAATTACAGTAAATACAGTAAAAAGCAGTTTGGAATTGCTGTAACCAATTCTAACTACCAAAACTACTTCATGACTTCGAAGTTGTCTATTACATGCCTTGAAAATGTCTTTTTACAATTACATTGACTTCAGAAAATAACATAAAGTAAATATCCTAATCTATAGGAATTGCTGATGACGTGGCTTCTTTTCCTTGGTTGAATGATTTGTCTTTCTTTGCTGCTGATCCCTTTCATAGGTCAATTGTCCAAGGTCTGCACTTTTTCCATATTTCTACCTTCGTTCTGGATGAATGTGTCAGAATGTGATATTCCAATCTGAATGAAGTAATTCGGTCATAAGAAGGCCTTTCAGAGAAAAGGGTTTTTACCATCCATAAGAGTTGAAAATGTCTCTGCAAAAAGTTGACCATTGTCTCTCCCTTGAGTACCTGAGTCTTTCCATATCTGTTATCAATCTTGCTTTTTGTCATCACCAGTGAATTCTCATAAGAGCTCCATGGCAAAAGGTTTCCTTCAGCCTCCCAACATGATGGCAAGCCTACCCTTGTTATTTTATCAAATGCTTTGTCAAATTAACTTACTGTTTCTTTGATTTCTATAAGTTTCTTTTCTGTAGCCTTTCTAAGATCATTCTTGATAATCATCTTGTTAATTTCCACTGCATATAACATTATGTCCTACATATCATTCTCCTCTAACTCCTGATCTGATTTAGAATTGATAAAATCAATAAATCTTTTGGCCCAAATGGCCCTGTTAATCCCTTTTTGCTTATCAGACATAATTGGCTCTTCACACTCCACAATAAGAGCTTTTTCTTTTGCAATTATCATCATGAAACACCAATTATATTTCATTTATGAAATGATATCAGTCCAAATGATATCTTTAGCTTGTATCAGTGACAGATTACCTTTCATTGTTTCTTTGAGATTCTTGATCTCAGCTTCAACATTTCGGAAATCCATTCTGTATTTATCTGCTTCATTTTCTAATACCTTCATCAATTTTGCTGCAGTCTCTAGATTTGTCTGAGCTGTCTTTCTATCCCTTTCAGCCATCTGCAACTCAGTATTAATTGAATAATTTGTGTTTGTGGGTCTTCATCACCTGTAGGAAAAACAAAGGTACAGTTATGATTATCAATATGATTTTGTAATGAAATTGCAGTCTGATTTACTTTGAAAAGTTCTTCATCCTTCTTCACGAGTTGTTCCAACAACTCTTTTTTTTTTTCTCTGCCTCTGCATTCTGAAGCCATTGAATGTTCACCAAAAAGCAACTTCAATTTCTTCCTTAATGTAGAAATCTATGCCTCAGCACTTTGCATGAATTTTTGCATAGCAGACTTGTCACTAGGGTCTACACCAATCTTAATAATGATGTTCTTCAACTATCCATTTTGAACTGTTAAGGCTCTTGAATTAGCCTTTTCTAACTTCAACTGCTTAATAACTTTCCCTAACATGTTTTCGGCTTTAACTGCCATTGCATTTGTCTTTGTGAGGTCGTTAACAATCAATTGTCCTGTCTGCATATGCAAATTCATTTTGTCCATTAGTGGAATATTTTTAACATCCATAGTCACATTTATAGTATTAAAACTGTTTGAAGACCCAATTGACATTCCTCTGGGATGTGATAGAGCAATTCTAAATTGATCTTTTTCAAGATCCATTACAGTCAACAGCCTTGTCTGATCAGTAGTAACCTGATGTTCTGCTTGGGCCTCCATGCTGGCCTTCATTTTCTGATTTCTCTCTTCAATTTGTGAAAACACTTGTTTGATTAAGGGTACTTGTTCATGAGAGTATTCATGACCTCCAGAGGAAGAGGGAGCATTCTTCTCTTCACCCAAATGCAAGGAAAAACCAGGTGAATTAGAGGAATGATCCTCAGCAAATTTTGTCATTTTCTCACCTCTCGGTGCCTCATCATCCAAGTCAATAACAACTTCTTTACCTCTTTTATTTGTTTTCTTAGTTATAACATGAGTTTGAATGCTTGTATTCACTGAAATTATTTCACCTTTGTTTGCTACCTTTTATTGCTCAGGTCTACTTTCATGAATGAAAGCTGAGTATTTGTTCTCAATTCTTCTCTGTGAAATTACACCATGGGGATCATAAGCCCATTTTTCTCCTAGTAACATATGTGTTTCCTCCAAAAATTTTGTTACTTCCTCAAACGCTTGCCTCATATTAACTAGGAAAGGTCCCACACTCATAGGTAATTTATACATATGACCTTT
Source organism: Pinus albicaulis (assembly GCA_034641835.2). NCBI lineage: Eukaryota > Viridiplantae > Streptophyta > Pinopsida > Pinales > Pinaceae > Pinus > Pinus albicaulis. The sequence goes on along the minus strand of JAXQQM020062017.1, from coordinate 200,243 downwards.
CTTCGTAGGAACAAAGTGCACATGATCAAAATTCAGGCTCTGTCTGATAAATTCTAAGGTGAAGAGCCTCATTGGTACAAACGTTGGGAGCCTGTAAGGTTCAACATTTGCTCCATACAACCTTATTTCAGAATATTCTTCAAATACAAACCAGTCCCCAAATTTACAGCTAGTTCCTAAATGTAGAAACTCCTGGGCTTTAGGTAAGAAACAAGGAGGATGAACTCCATTCAATATTTTATATGCAATGGGCATATACTGACTAGCAGAATCAAATAACCCCACTTCATTTTGCTCCCTTCTGATTATATCTGTCCAGAATATCACTGACTGTCTATGCTTGTTTACATCCATTATATTTAGACCTAACTGCATGAATTCCTCAACATTTTGATATAAAAATAAGTAGACAATCAGTGAGGGAAATTTAAAAGAACCTGTTAGTGAAAGACTCATCAACTGTGAGTTGAATACTTCTTGCCAAAAGGATGGAATATCCATGACCATTCCTGGCTTCATCATCATGGCGAACATTCCCAGGACTGACTTTTCCATTGTGACGTCGTCTTCTTTTCCCAAGATTTTAGAAATACTTCTCAATACACGCCGGGTTTCTTCATCGAAAAATCCCATAGTAAATTCTCCAGACTTTGGCTGAAACTGCTTCATATTAGGCTTCAAATGGAAAATAAAATGATTGAATTATTCGCCTGCAAAGCTTTCATAGTAATTAATCAGTGAATCTTCTAAAAATTGAACTGATGATTCGGACTCAGGAAAACACAGGGCTTGGCGGATTAATTGGGTAGACACCTGCAAAACATTTTCTCCTTGGGAATTCATTACGAAACATTTTCCAGGATACATTGAGGAAACCAACCAATAGATGAACTCTGGGAATAAATGGGTCTTCAGGATGCATGCAGAAAGGATTCCAGCTTTTATCATGGCGGAATAGGCAGGGGAATTATCCTTATTCAATACAACTTGTTGATAAAATGGAAGATGCGTTACTGAATACACAGTATCTTGAATGTCTCTCTCATTATCCATGAGAGGAATGTCGCTCGATGACCCAGACAAATAAGACCTTTTAGCCATAATTTAGAAAAGGAGCTGAAGGGACACTCTTGCAAGGTGTCTAAAAACAGAAAGGTGACGGGAGAATGCAACAGGTCGAAACGCAACAAACTGCAAAGTATTTTGAAAACAAAATGAAAAATATCCCCAAATAGGTGGCGTGGCTTTCGTATTAAATGCCTTACACAACGTGTCACTTAACCGTTGGATTTATTTGACATGAATAACAACTGTTTTTCATTTGGCATATGACGTCACTGTGGGGGGGTCTTGGGGTACGACTGAGACTCCAGCTGGTGCCCCCGCAGTCGATATCCACCGTTTATCTCTATTGCCTCTTCAGTTAACCCAGTTAAATGTGGAGGCACCCTTTCCGTTAACTCTCGTGCTTTTAACGCCTGCGGGTTGGGTCATCCAGTTTATACTTTTAATATCAGCACTCTCCGCCTTTTTAATTGATCGGCCTTTAATATTTGGATATAAAACCCACTTGTACAAAGTTTGAAATAATTAAAATTTAATACATCAGACTAAAAACATTTTCTTTTTATGCCAAAGTATAAAACTATAATACTTTAACATATTTGCTTTTATTTCAATTTCAGATTTTTTTTTTGTACTTTTAATACAAAATTAAAAGGATATGCAGATGATCCACAACATCTGGCTCCACCTGGGGATAGTGTTTTTTGCCATGAAACACTAAGAACCTGCAGATCAATGCCTTCACTTCGAGCATGGAGTCAAAAATTTCTTGATGAGAAATATACAATGTTGGGCATGGAGTCAAAAATTTCTTGATGAGAAATATACAATGATAGAAAACCAGATATGTACAATGATGAAATGACTGCTTCTAGTGCTGGAAATAGTGTTTCAAATACTACCCATTAATAGGCATTTCTACTGCTTCTCCGTTAAGACTTTACAACATGAAAGTGTTATTTGTTCTGGCTTCAATGATTTTATACGGACCATACCATAAAGGATCAAATTTTCCATGCTTCCCTTTATCCTCTTTTCTTGTATCCCATCTCAGTACCAGATCTCCATTTTGAAACATGATTCCTCTTGCTTTTATGTCGAAAATGGACTTCATTTTCTCCTGATAAGTGACCAAATTGTCTCTAACCTTATTTATGCTTTCACTCAATTCCACCACTTTATTCATTCTTCTAATCAAGGCATTAGGTTCCTCTTGAGCATCTTGAAGGAAAGATATTAATGGCCTTACTAACTGAGTGGGAAACAATGCCTGGGTACCATATACTAATTCATAAGGTGACTTACCAGTGGATCTCCTAGTAGTCATCCTCACTGCCTGTAAAGCAAAGACCAGCTTTGAATCCCAATTCTTCTGGTTCTCATTTATTGTCTTCTTCAAGATTTTCACCAACGTTTTATTAGAGGATTCTGCTAATACATTTCCTTGGGGGTGATATGCTGTAGAATGGGATAATATCACATTATAAGTTTGAAGGAAGTTTATAAACTGAATGAGTTGAAAACTTTAGCGTTATCTGTCACAATCTTCACTGGACATCCAAATATGCTAAAAATATTTTCCTCCAAAAATTTCATTACAACCAAATCATTTGCTCTTCTGGAAGGGACTACCTCTACCCATTTTGTAAAATAATCAGTTGTAGTCAAAATCCATTTAAATTTCCCACTTGATGGTGGATTGATTTCTCCAATGAAATCCAATCCCCATTGTCTGAAGGGTTCTTCAACAAAGACAGGAAGAAGAGGTAAAGGAGCTAACCTTTTCTTTTCTGCAAAAAACTGGCATTTTTGACAACTTCTAACACTTCTGTATACATCCGCAAATAAAGAGGGCCAATAATAACCTGATTTAAGAATCTTATGAGCAGTTACTTTCCAACTATAATGACCTCCACACAAGCACTCATGATACTCTTTAATCACTTCTATGGTTTCCTCTTCTATTAGACATAACAATAACATACCAGCAGGATCTTTCCAATACAACTTAGCTTCAATTATAACATAAGGTTGAGCTTTAAGTTTCAAGGCTCTATACCTAGCTCTGTTAATTGAAGGTGGACAAGAAAGGAAACACAAATAATGAATAATATCTTTGTACCATTTTGAACAGAGGAATTTATATTTAATTGCTTCTTTTGTCTGAATGTGATTTGCTTCTTCAGTGAATTCTTCTACAGGTGCAAGTAAACTGATTCCCAAAGCTTGGAAATTAGATTCTGTTAGAAATTTAGCCAATCCCAATCCTTTGACTAGCTTTGTTGGTTTGATATCCAAATCATATTCTTGGATTTTAGCAATCCATTTCCCTCTTTTCCCTTCAACATCACTCTGTACTAATACATCCTTTACAGCAGAATTAGGCACATATGCTACAATTTGAGAATGAAGTATATAAGTTCTGAAAGCCTTCAATGATTTAACTAGAGCATATAATTGTTTCTCCAAGATATTATACTTCATTTCTGCATCTCGAAGCACTTTGCTAAAAAACTCTACAGGCTGCTCACTTCCTTCCTCATTTTTTTGTAGTAACACAACAACAATTGTAGAGGAAGATGCAAATGAGAAAATTTGAAATGGCTTCAAGTAATCCAGACTGATTAGAACAGGAGCTTCTTTAATTCTTCCAAAATATTCCCTTGCATCTTTGTCCCACTTTACTGTAGCATCCTTTTTCAACATATCTGTTATTTTCCTGACAATCTCAGCATAATTTGGAACAAATCTTCTCAGAAAATTATTTTTCCAAGAAATCTTTGAATATCCTTCTTACTTCGAGGTAGTGGAATTGTCTGTATGGCTTCAACCCTTGCTGGATCAATCTTCACTCTTTGCTTTGAAACTATATGGCCCAACAATTTTCCTTCTTCTAGAGCAAACAAGGATTTTTTAGGATTCAATGATAATCCATATTTCCTGCATTTTAAAAAGGATTTCTGCAAATGTTGTAGGTGTTCATCACCAGAAATTGAAAAAATTGTAACATCATCAAGATAGATAACTACAAATTTGTCCCCTACAAACGCAATATCCATTGCCCTTTGGAAAGTGGCTCCTGCATTCATAAGGCCGAATGGCATCCTAGCATACATGAATGTTCCCCAGGGTGTAGTGAAAGAAGTTTTATTTTGATCTTCCTTCTCCACAGCAACCCGATTATACCCGGAAAAACCATCAACCATGGATAACCTTTATGCTCCAGTTAATTTCTGCAAGACAAAGTCCATCTTTAGCAAAGGATAATTATCCTTCAGCGAAGCTCTGTTCAAGTTTCTAAAATCTACACATAATCTTCCCTTTCCATTTTTCTTCTTGACCGATACAAGATTGGAAACTCAATCCGAATATCTTAGAGGAACTATAATCTTTGCTTGCACAAGTTTCTTTACCTCTTTTTCAATTGGAGCCAACAATAATGGGTTAATTTGTCTGAGCTTTTGTCTATGAGGATTAATTCCATCTTTCAATGGAATTTTATGCTGAATAATACTTTTATCATAAGTTTTAAGATCTTCATATGACCATGCAAATACATCCGAGAACTGCTTGAAAAGATCTACATACCTCTCTTTGTATTCCTTTAGAACTCCTTTGAACAGTTTGACTATTTTAGGCTCATGTTGAATTCCTAAATTACAGTCCTCCATTTCTCCATCTTGGGATACCTTTTTCTGGTTTACTGCCACATCGTTAGCATCAAACAGTATTTCAAGAGTTACCAAACCTCTGGGCAAAATATTATCTTTCAACTGAATTATCTTCTGGTCTCCAATTGTCTGCTTCAGATTTTTAGACATTTCACCTTGATCACTTTCATCCACTTCTAAATCAATTTGATTGTCTTAAAAATTTCCAATCATCATCAAGAACTGATTAATCTGCTCATCATCCTCAAAGACCTGCCATTGCTTTACATTATCAGGAATTGAAGGCCTGTGTCTCAACTGAATCTCATATCTCAACCTTGGATTGATTGGTGGTTTGAATGTATTGGCTGCAACTGCCAATGAATCTGCCATTCTGTTCTCTTCTCTTGGAATAAACTGTAAATTAAAAGCCCCAAAATAGTTCTCTACTAAATCCCACACCTCATTTCTATAAGACCTCAACTTGGGATGTTTAGTATGGCACCAATTCTTAATTTGTCTTATGATTAGTTCAGAGTCACCAAAGATAGATAAAGACTAAATTCCCATCTGTTTAGCTGTTTGTAGACTTAAAATCAATGCTTCGTACTCAAATACATTATTAGAGGATTCAAATTCCAGTTTGAAAGAAAAAGGTACAAGGTTACCTTCATGAGATACAACTATGAATCCAGCTCCGGTGCCCTCCTTAGAGAATGCACCATCAAAATAACACTTCCAAATTTTATTTGAATGCAACTCTTTATGTACATTGACTGAAGTGAGTTTATTTTGTGAATCTTCAGCAAATTCTGCATCTTCATGCAGCATGAAGCAAGAGAGATCCTCCTTCTCTTGACCATAAATGGGGGAATTACCTGCATATTTCTTGGTAGTAGTTTTCAGAAATTTGGTTTCTCTGTATAACCTCCTTTCCTCCCCATTAAAAACAGGAATGATGGCATATGTGAAATCTAATTTCAAAACTCCTCCAAGCTTTGCCCCCCAACATCTAGACAACAACATACCAAATATGGCTGGAATATTTGCTACTACCACATTCATCATAATACTCTTAGCTGGAATTTGAGCTAAGGAAACAACCATATCTTTGATAAGACCCACACACTTTACCCTTTTTGAATCAAAGGAATAAAGGTCTCTATATGGTTTGGTGATTTGAAAATTCAATTCTTTCATCACAGATAGTGGCATTAGATTATGTGATGCTCCAGAATCCAGCATACAATTATGTAAAATGAAATCATGCAACAGAATTGATATATAAAAAGGTGGAACAGAAGAATCTACCTCTTCAACATGAGGTCCAAAAGTAACCACTGGTTTCTCTTCTTGCAGATTCACTATATCACCCACTTCATCAGTCTGAGATAAATTAATAAATTCTTCAATTTCCTTCTTATAACCAGGTGTTTTGACCAACTCAAGAAGTGGCACTTGAATTTTTACTTTTTCTAATTCTTTAGAAAAACTGAAGATTTGATTCTGTTTTGTAAGCTTCTCAGGTTCTTCTTGATTTTTATTTGACTTTTCATGTTGATCAGGAACAATAAAAACTTTCTCCAAAATATTAGGGTCATTAGATTTTATTTGAGGAGTTTCAGCTTGCTGTTTTTCTTTTTCTTGATTCATGGGATTTTTCCCCTTGTCTGATTTTTTAATTTGGTTCTTCTGTAGTGGAGTCGCCATTGGAGTAGGTACTGATTCTGATTCTTCTCCTTCATCATCCTGAGTTCTCAACCTCTTTTTTGACCTCAAATCATATTTCTTATGCAACTCTGCCTACATAAAATCAGTAAATTGTTTAAAATAATCATCCATTTCTTCCTGATCAAATGAAATATCAACTTCGTTACATTCTTCTGCATATTCTTTGTCACTCTCTTCTTCTGTTTCATCACCTTGCATATATATAGCAGAAATTTGATCTTCATCTTCTTTCTGGTCATTATCAGCAGAATGTGATGGGGCTGCTTCTATATATAAAGGTTCTTGGACTTGATCTTGATATTTTATTTCTCTCTGTAAAATTTGTAGGGGCTGTTTTCTGAATTGGGGATTGAAAACCCCTCTGTTTTGTTATGCAGGTTTCTTGTTATCTATTTCCAGCTTTACCAATTTATTTGACAAATTTTTAATGACCTTTGTCATATCATCTATCCTTTGATCCTATAATGAATCTTCTTCTTTAGCCTTTCCCTTGTCTTGAACCTTTCCAGCAGCAATCATGTTTGCCTCAATTTCTAAGGCATCAGTTTGAATTTGTTCAAGAGTAGTGGCTCTCCTCTCTCTCAGGGTAAAACTGAAATCTGATGCAAATGCACCAGCAAAAACAACCCTTGCTCCAATTGGAGGAGGTTTCATTTCCATAGGCAAACTATTGTACAACTTATTAAATCTTTTTACAAAATCACTCATACTTTCATTTGAGTTTTTCTTTATAGCATTAAATTCTGTTAAAGAATACCCATGGTCTCTTTTTTCACCCCATCTCTGGGTGAATTGTCTTTCTAATTCATCCCAATCATTGATTGAGCCATTAGGTAATCCTTTGAACCATTTTCTTGCCTCTCCACTTAGAGACTGTACAAAAAGTCTCATTACAACATCCAGATGTTCTACATTAAAGTTTTCAGCAAAAGTGCAAAACAAAGGCAAGTGTTGTTCTACATTTATTTCATCTTCACTAGTGAATCTAGGGAGTAAATTAAGGTACTCCTGAGGCATTGCATTCATTGTTTGAGGTAGATTTAAAGGTGCATATCTATTCATCAAAGAAAACGGGGGCTACGTTTTTATGCCACGATTGGCATTTGCTCCTTGAGCGGGGGTAAAATGGATACTAGTTGTAGGTGAGGATGAATGAGGTGGAACAACTAATATAGGGATAGATACATGAACAATAGCAGAACAATGGAAACTATATGAGGTTGGGTTTTTATAAGAGAAATGATACAATCAAAATATTGTTCTCCTAACGTTGGTTCTCGAAATATGGGTGAAGGTGAGGATTATTTTTCTAGGAAAATGAGTTCCAGAAATATCCTTGAATAATGTTGCTGGTGCAAACGGTGTGGCATCAGTGTAGAAAATATTTTTTCTCTGGACCTTCTTTGAAACTAGATTTTTTGTTTGGATGAGACAAATAGGAGCATTTTCTTTGTGAGGTATCGACCTCATGTGAGGCTTCTTAGGAGTTAGAAATTATTTTAAAGCAAAACTTAGTATTTCTCTCTAAACAACCGGAGAAATATGAAAAAATCCAGAGAAAATTGAATCTTATGATCTAACGGCGGCACCAATTAATTTTGTACCTTAACGAATGATCCCTTGAATATGATAAGGGGAATCGGTCTTAAGACATTTTTATATTTATGTCACAAATTTATGTTTTCGTTTTGTCACCCTCAAGTATTTATAATCACGCCCTTAAATATCAAATATTATGAATGCTTTGCAATGCTACCATCAGTAATGTTGAATGAAATAGTGAGAGAAAATGTAAGGGGAAGTACAAACTGATGTGCTGCTTTATACGAAAAATAACATTCAAACTTTAGAAGAAACATGTGAAAGAAATAGTTAAAACGAGCACCAATTAAAGGTTTTCAACTCTTATACACAAAGAAGGGCCTACTACTCATAACCTTGTTTTATTCATAAGAAGGAAATACCTGATAGAAAAATGGAATACATTTCAACATAAACAAATTACTGACTTGCTTACTCATTCATTAATCTTTGAATCTTTGAGTACAAAGAAATATTTTCTAGGAGGTCAAAGCTTGAACCTTCCTTCCTCTTAGAAGTCACATTAATCCCCGATAAAAATAAGTTTGGAACTCTGTGAAAGCAGATTCTAACTACCAAAACTACTTCATTAATTCGAAGGGTTGTCTATTACATGCCTTGAAAATTTCTTTAATTACATTGACTTGAGAAAATAACGTAAATTGAATATCCTAGTCTTTAGGAATTGCTGATGAAGTGGCTTCTTTTCCTTGATCAAGCTTGATTTGTTTTTTTTTTTGTTGATCCCTTTGTAGATCAATAGTCAAGCTCTACACCTTTCCATATTTCTACCTTCGTCTTGGATGAATGTGTCGGATTGTGATACAACAATGCAGATACGATAATCTACGTCATAAGATGGCCTTTTTCGAGGAGAAAAGTTTTTACCATCCACAAGAGTTGAAAATATCTTTGCAAGAAGTTGACCATTGTCTCTCCTTTTAGGTACCTAACTCTTCTAATGCATATTTCCAATCTTTTTTTTTGTCATCTGAAGTAAATTCTCATAAGAGCTCCATGCTTGAAATTCCCCTCGGTATAATGTTCCAAGTCTGGAACTTATTTGCTCCATCGAGAATATCTTTAGATATTCCAATCTCCTTCTTCAGGTGAGCCATCACAAGTCCATTTCATAGATTAGTGATGAGACATTTACGAGGATATGTCTCCTTTGAAATAATGGAGAGATGCGACACTAGCTAGCCTTTCACCGGGCTACATCCCATGTGGATATGCGATATTCCACCTCGAGAATTTACGCACGAAGTCCACGAGGGTGGCTTGTATGAAATTTGCTGCATAAATATGACAAACCACCAGCTTTGGAATGCAGCATAAAACACATCATACAACTCTTATGTAGAATATGAGATCAAAGAAATACATCTAGATGGGTTATTGAGATCTCCCCCGATCTAGCTCTCTAAAAAAATGCTGTTGAAAGAGCTTACGGCAATATATGAACATAACCATGAAACTCTGCAAATATGAGTACATCATGAGGAGGAAATGATATATAGCCAAAATATGATATTATTCATCAAATATACAAGAAATAGAAGAGGAAAGAGTCCCTCCTTACAATAGTACCAAACTCAAGTGATCATACCACTGAAATACATAAATTCTTGCAAACTCCAAAATGCGGGAAAGTAGGCTATATTGTCTCTATGAAAGTATGAGCTTACGAATGTACATGAAATACAAATTTGGCTGAAAGAATACAATAAATAGCCCAAGAATAAGGGAATGGGATGAAATACTAGATTTCTAACTAATCTATGAAGGTACTAGAAATTTCGAGGTAAACCAAAATGTGACAACGGAGTTTTCCTTCTGTTGAACCAAAACAAGAATGAGGTTGTGGCTCATACAAATATAATTGCCCTCCTCGATCATGTCTCCAATATAAAGGGCTAATCCCTTTGTCTCAAAAAAATCCTCTTTGATGAGCTCATGAACCCTTCTCTCACGCCTCCTCTAGATTAACGCGGTTTCCTCCATGGAATGCGTAGGGGAGATGATGGAAGTGTGGTATTATGCCACTAAGCTGAAATGAAGCCCAGGAATCCTCCTTGCAACTCCTCCAATGAATAGATCACTCCTCGAAGAAAACAAGCTAATATGACTCCATGAGCTCCTCCTTTGACAACACAACGTCCTCTCTGTTGCGAAATAACGTTGCAGTTGATGGTAGTGGTATGTTAATGCCATATTGAGGAAAATAGCTCATTCCTCATCCTTCCTTAAGGAAAGAGGTAGGGATTTCCGGCCAGGAGCAACCTAGTGCCTAAGGGCACCATCCTGCTACTAAACTGACTCGGGGATGCAATGCCCTGAGACAGAGTCGAAACTCTAAAACATGTGTCTGTCATTGCCATCTCCTCCTTATAAAAGACTCTTCACCACCTGAGGTCCCACCCAGTCACGAGGGTTTCACCCCTCCATGAGTGTCTTCCTCCAAAACTACACGACTTCTCTAGGAAGCCTCTCCTCCTTGGGCAATCATGACTTTAGTCCAAGATGACTAATCCAAGTGAGAGTGAGTTCCATTCACACCCTTAGGTGTTTATTTGAGTACTTATTTTTCCTCATTTCACACAAGGAGTGTTATTTCTTCATCTAAAATGGGATAAGATGTCTCCTTTCATTTTATTAAACGAAAATAAAATGTGAAGCATAATGTTCCATTTTAGCTTGAGAGGTAAAAAATTGGGAGCCTCCCCTCCCACGTGTTGCTTTCCCTCGACGAATGCATATAGAGAAAAAAATTTCTCCCCTTCTTCTCATGGCCTCCTCATCCCCATGGTCCCACCATTGCTCAAATATCTTGCAATAAGAATCTCTCCTCCAATGCTCTCTCCCAAGTATGCAAGGCGACAACAAATTCTCCTCATGGAAATATAGAAGGTGTAGTGGAATCCTTCTTGTTGTAGTAGGGCCTCATTAAGGTAGGAGTGATATGCGTAGGAAAATTTTTCTCCCAATTATGATCCTCTCATGTCTGATCATCGAATAAAAATCTCCCAACTCCCAGGATTTCTACAAAGTGTTGAAGTGGGAATGGAAGTTGTGCTTGTGCTTATCATGAGGAGCCCTCTCTCCTTTTATATATGAAGACTTCATTGTCCTGGGCTATAAATTATGGCATAAAGAGGTAGCCTGTTCTTATACAGAAAATTGGCCCATGAAGTACTCTCACAAATTCTCTGGTAGTTACAAGAAGGTTTAGTAGAAATGTGGAAATCATGGTTTTCTAGTATGTCACCATGAGATAAAACATATACAATGGGGACAATTATGCTCCCAATCAGAGAATTTATTACATACAATACTCTCCAAATAATGCTCCTCGTGGTGTACCAACATCGAAATACGACGATACACAGTCATATTTGTCAAATGACAATAGGAGAGTGGTTCAAAGTTCCACTCATGGAACACCCTTACGATGCCTCCTTGGCTTTGCCTAAAAATCAAAGTAACAGTATTTGAACTAGCAACTTTTTTTTCGCCCTGAACTCCTCTCCCACCAAAGATTGAATCATCAAAATACAAATTGGTACCAATGGGCTTTACCCGAAGCATGTGGCACACACAACCATCATAAGAATGGCCCACTCCCATTGCTGAAATGGCCAAAAGTACATCAAAATGGGGAGCATAAGGAGATGTGATCATCCTTAGCTCATCGAAGTTTTCCATAAGAATTAAATGAATGCAAATCAAAATGAAAGTCTATGCCTCCTCTACCATGTACTTTGGTCAGCGGCTAGAAGTAAACTCTTAAATGCTCTCCCACTCTCATGCAGTGAGTAAGTGAATGGTTGTGCCAACCCTGTCCAAAATCATCTAGGGCTATGCATCTATCCATATGATGATGAAGATCATGCTGAATTCCCTCAAGTGAACTCCTCTAGCGGGCAGTATGCATCCAAATGCATGGGAAGTCCTCATATGCTTCATGCGATAGTGTCTCCTTGAGACTAGAAACCCTAGTCAATAAGAGTACGCATGATGATAGATGATCATATAATCCACTAAGTATCTTCCATATCCATCAAGGCCATCCAAAAATCATGCATGCAGATCTGGGAATACTCAACGAGGTTGAGCCACTCCATCCTAGTTCAATCACATAGTGCTTGGTGTTCTTGATAAAGTGCTCCCCTCATGTCTTTGCTTCTTGCTACTTTTACATTCCCCATGCCAAATTCATCCTCCAAGTTGCTGCCATTCCCACCATGTAGCTTCTCATGCTCCAAAGAAATTATGATCTCTAAATAATCCTCCCATGAAGTACCCTCTGAGAATCTCCCTATCACGACGATATAAGCATGAGTGGCCTCCATCTACACCAATGCAAGAAATATTCCTTCCTCAAAGTATCCTCTCTCTCACCAAATCAACGTTAACCATCTTTTGCATCATGAAGATTCCATCCTCCATCTCTTAACGACGACTCTGTCTGTGCGGTAAAGTAAATAGTCGTTGAGATTGGAAATGAGAGGGTGTATCCCTACTCTTTGAGCTTGTCCCAAAACTCTCTGCTTGTGGACTCCTCTAATGTCTCCACCCCTCGAATCCAAGAGTAGTGAACCACAAGCATGATGCTCTCATCATCCCTAGATCAAGTGGCCTCCCAGTGGAAATCCTTGAAAAGTGAGACATCGAATCTGAAATAATTTGCCCATGTATACAGTGGACTTTTTGTCCCTCTCTCCTCTCAGTAGTGCGGTATCTTTCCTTTGTCATGAAAGAATTTTCGAAATAGATAAGGGAGAATGCTCATCATCCCTTCATGCGGCCCTTCTTCTCTTCTTTCTCCATCTCACAATTCCCGGCAAATGCTACATATGGCTCACGAGATTGTGTCTTGTACCCACATGAAAAATATTTTGGAACTCCTTGCAGACACGGGCTCTACATTGGAAGCACGGCTCCATTTCTACACCTCCATGTGGTGATGGATCTGCTAATGTGAAAATGTTGTTGGTTCTTCCCAATGTATGCAAATTGTTTTTGTTTATGACACGATAGGTTTCACCCAGTTTCTCCATCAGCCCTTAGTGAATGCATCACATGTTTTGTTTGCACTTGTGATGAAAAATGGAACCTTCAAACCAAAAATCATGAGCCATACCTTGAGTTGTAACTAGCACTCCTCCATGCCCTCATTTTTCCTCCTACTCCTTTGCAATGCAAGTAAACAAAGGACTACGCTATGGATACGCATGTGTGTGGCTGAATTCCTACACCTTCATGAAAAATAACACGATTTTGTCTCATCGACAAACCCTCTTAGAAAATCTTCCTTTTCCTTTCATCGGGTACACTGATGATCTCTTCCAAATGGTCTAGAAAAGAAGAAGGAAACATCATCATCATTCCTGTCTTTCCTTGTTTCCTCTTTCAATCTCCTCTCCTTGGAGAGAAGCTCCTCTTCTTGATGGCATTATATCTTGGGCACGGTTGAGCAGATCTGCTACGATACCTCTTGTAATGTTCCAAATCTAGAGGCAATGTTGCTCCATACGGAATATCTTCGGATATTCCAATATCTAATATGAGTGAGCTATCAAAAGTCCATTTCATATATTTAATGTTTGGAGGCATTTACAAGGATATGTCTCCTTCGAATAGGGAGAGATCTGAGGCTAGATGGCCCTTCCATGAGACTTTGTCTATGCATATGTGATATTCCACCTCGGGAATTTACGCCATAGGGTCCTTGAGGACGTATAAGGAAAACGATACATAAATAAGAGAAAAAACACCCTTTAAATTCCTATAACACACATCATAAAACTCCTGTCACGAATATGAGCTCGAAAGAAATACATCTAGATAGGTTATTCGGATCTCCCAATCTAGGTCTCTAAAAACGATGCTCAGTAGAAAGAGCTTACAACAATATATGAACATAACCATGAAAATCTGCAAATATGAATACATCATGAGAGGGAAATGATATAAAACCAAAAATATGATATTATTCGGAAAATATCTCTGAAAATATATAAGAGGAAGAGCCCCTCGTACAATAGGACCAAACTCAGTGATCATACCACCGAAATACATGAGATTCTTTGCCAACTCCTGAAATGTCGGAGAAATACTTGCGCTATCTACATGAAGGTATGAACTGCGGTGTAAATGAAATACAAATGTGGGTGAAGGAATACAATAAATAGCCCGGAAACGAGAATGAAATTTGAAATATTAGATTTCTAGCTAATCATGGTGTAGAAATGCGGAGTAAACAAAATGTGACAACGGAATTGTCACTTTGCAATACACCAAAACAGAATGAGAATATGGCTGATCTGAAATATGATTTCACTCACTACGATCATGTCTCCAATACAAAGGTTTGATCCCTTTGTCTCAAAAAATCCTCTGACGAGCTCATGAACCCTTCTCTCAACATCTCTCTGAAGATAACCACAGTTTCCTCCATGGACTACGCAGTGGGAGATGGTGGAAGTGTGGCTGATGCCAACGATCTGAAGCGGGAAGCCCATTAATCCTCCTTGTAGCTCACCTAACTAATAGATCACTCCTCCACTTGAAGAAAACAAGCTAAGATGACTCCATGAGTTCCTCCTTCTTGCCCAATGACTTACAACGTCCTCTGCTTCATAGAAATAATATTGTAGGCATTGGTAGTATTTATGGCCAATTTCGGATTGAGGAAAATCATTTCATTCACTGCATGCTTCCTTCAAGAAGAGGTAAAGTTCTTTGACTTAGGGAGCACTCCCTAGTGCCAGAGGCCATAAATACCACCTATTCTTGACCTCGGGATGCAAGCCTTTGCGAACGAGAGTACGAAACTCTAAAACATGTATCCAAGTGACTGCCATCTCACTCCTTATAAACAAAAGGAACTATTCTCCATCAATATCCCACCAATTATGGTTTCCACCCTCACATGAGTGTCTTCCCTCCAAAGCTGCCTTGATTCTCTAGGAAGCCTCTCCTCCTTGGGTAGCGCTATTGACTTTAGTCGAAGATGACTTTATTTAATTTCTTATTTTTCCTCCTTTGAAAAAGGACTATTATTTGTTCATCTAAAAGGGGCTATGATCCGGGTGGATATCGGTGGCCACCCACCTATTCCATTTGGACTAGCACCATCGATTCTTGCAGTTTTCACGTTGACACAACTTCTTATTTTTAGCGAGGTTTTAGTCCTCCACTCCCCAAAGATGTTTTGGGGCCTTAATCATCTAGGTGGATATTGGTGGCCACCCACCTATTCCATTTAACCCCCACCATTAGTTCTTTCGGTTTTCAAGTTGCAACAAAAATTACTAATTTTAGCGAGTTTTCGGGTCACGAACTTGGGAGCCATTTTGAGGCCACTAGCAGCGTTTTTGGGAAAAAGGAGGAAAGCTTATGGGTCCATGTACCAATTTTTCTCATTCAAAAATTTTACTCCTCGGATAGATATTTCTAACGAGCTATTGAAGCGCGTCAAACGGAGATCGGATGCCAAAGTTATGCCCCCTGGAATTTGAACCACCAGTTACTGACTTGGTGCCCACGGTTGGCGCCTCATCTCCTATGGTTAGGTTTTTTGGACGTTTCGGATTCTAGGTATTTCTCAACAATAAATAGGCCCTCAAGCGTCATTTTAACACGGTTCGGAGGTACGCGCGCCATCACATCTCTTCTCAAAGATTACCGCTACCAACACCTAGCTACTTTATTTCTATTATGCTTGTAAGCTTATTTCGGTCATTTGTTTTATTAATAAAATGAAGCATTATTTCACGTCTCTATGTTCATGGTTATTTACGTATTGATACATTGCGTTTACGCATAAAATCCGGATCGGTGGTATCGAGCGGGTCTACTCTTTCTTTGTTTTTTCTTTGCATGTCCCCAACGCGGTCGGGGGTATAAGGAGTTAGGGTTCGTCTGGTTGAACACTTACAAGATCGGCCACCGCAAACACGAGCGACTTCCAATGGCGGAAGAAAAGAAAAGACAAGGGAGTAGGAGATCCTATCAAAATACTATAGAGCGTGGCCTCGAAAACAAAGTAATGCGATGATGGATAACTTTGCTCAAATCCTTCAATATTTGCCCACATATGGTGCATCTACATCCAATGACCACTCTGGAGGCACCACTCCCTTTAAGGTACGAGTAAACTTTGACATTCCTATAGTTGAAGGAAAAATAGATGCGAGACACTATGAACGGATGGTTAAATTTCTTTGGAAGGGTATTTCTCGGTCCATGACTTCTGCGGCCGAGAAAATATTATTTTTGCCTCCCTGGCTTACCCCCCCATGTCGAAAGTTTGGAGGGAAACCTACGAAGTGACGAAGACGAAGGGGAACCCTCTCTTGTTCTTGGCCACACCACTTGGAATTCATTTTGGGGGCATCGAGGAACAATATTACCCGGAAGTGAAACTATGAGGACAAATACATCCAATGGACCACTGTTGCGGCAACAAAAGAGGTCGAAGATGTGCACGAAATGACGAATACATTTCCCATGCCACCAACGCCTCGAAAGTTGGGTATTAAATATTCGAGAGAGACATTTGGTGCTCCAGAAATGCGAGTAGTGTCTACACAGACACTTTCAAGAGGAAATGGAGGTTCCTCGACATTACATCGCTTGGCATGGCATATCGCTATGCGCGAATCCGAGCATAAATTTAGCGAAGAAGCGAGACGCGGATGCGCAGTCCACGAAAGGTGCCCTCGAGGCGAAAGAACGAGGGGCGAGGCCAAAGCAATGTGACTCACAACAACACCACAAATAATAAGGAAACGGGGAAGTGGTGTGAATTTCATAATAACCCCATTCACAACACAAATGAGTGTGGACCAAATAGTATTTGGTGGCCGAACTAAAACTTACCGAATCGGATGCATTTTATACAGATCACGAGGTTAGAACTAGAAAAGGGAAATGAAAAAGGAAGTAGATCATTGATGTGGATCCTAGTGCCATTTTCCACCACCAAGATCCGGAGGGAGGGTCGGAGGATCCGGAAGGAGGGGACGCCTCTTCCAATCGCGGTCAATGGTGAAGGGTTATCTGGCACCAATTTCTCGTTGATAGCGGCAGGCGAAGGAACCCATCATTTCGGTGGAGGTCGTGAAGCGGCTCGGCCTACCAACCATAGCACACACCATGACCATATACCATCGGGTGGCTCCACCAGGGGATGAATCTCTGAATCTGCTGACGGTGCCACCTTCCATACGGTATCAAGCCACATTCCACGGATGAGGTATTGTGTAATATTACTCCTCTTGATGTAAAATTTGATGTATTATTAGGCCAACCATACTTGTGGAGGCGACATGCGCATGTATGAGTCTAGGCCTCATCTTTGTTATTATTACTTTTGAAATAACTTGTACAAGATACCAAAGGTAGTACGCCTCTTGTCATCTCTTTGACTACTGCAAAACAACGCGATGGGTTGTTTCCCAAACCGGAAATTCATTTTCCTTACGAATCACTCACGAGAAGAAAGATATTGTGGCCACAACCTCAAAACGGGGTTCACCCCACTGCAGGCCCAGCAAATGGACAAAGTCATGGAGGAATACGAGGACATTTATCCTCACTCATAAAGTTGCTTCTGCTTGTTAGGACAAGCACTCCAGATGATCTAACTCCTAATGCACCACCACCACGATGTTGCCATAAATCCTACAACTACACATCTGATCAGAGAACTGTCTTATGCGAGGCTAATAAAGAAACCAAATTTACTAAACGCATCTGACCTGACCACTGCCCGGAGTCCATGACGTCTTCAACACATCTAATACTCGGTTCAAAAAAATTTGCCTCATCTCATGGAGGATATCAATGCAATGGGGACCATTGCTTCTAAGGAAGGGAGGAATGATCGGTGGATATCGGTGGCCACCCACCTATTCCATTTGGACTAGCACCGCCATCAATTCTTCTGTTTTCACGTTTAGCACAACTTACTATTTTTTTAGCGGAGTTTTTGGGTCCTCCCTCCCGGCTATTTTGGGGCCTTAATGATCCGGGTGGATATTTTTGGCCACCCACCTATTCCATTTAAACACCCACCATCGGTTCTTTCGGTTTTCAAGTTGCAACAAAACTTACTAATTTTACCCGATTTTTCATGTCCTGAACTTAGGAGGCCGTTTTGAGGCCTAAATGATGTTTTTAGGAGACGGAGACCAAAATGGATCCATGGCTGATTTTCTCATTAAAAAATTTTACTCCTCGAATAGATAAGCTACAACGAAGACATTGAGTGCGTCGAACGGAGATCGGATGCCAAGGTTATGCCCGGGAAGTTGAACCCTGCCAATTTACCCAAACGGGCGCCCACGGTTGACGCCTCATCTCCTACGGTTAGGTTTTTCGATGTTTTAGGATTCTACATTGTTTCTCAACAATAAATAGGCCCTCGAGCCTCATTGTAACATAGTTCGAGTGCAGCAGCCATCACATCTCTTCTCAGAGATCGCTACCCGTACCACAGCTACTTTATTTCCATTATGCTTGTAAGCTTATTTCAATCATTTGTTTTATTAATAAAATGAAAGAATTATTTCACATTTTGCACATCTCTATGTTCATGGTTATTTCTATATTTTTTATTTAATTTCTGTAAAATCCGGATCGAGCTAAGGTGTCTCCTTGCCCATTTTATTAAACGAAAAATAAAATGTCTCAGTATAATGCCCATTTTAGCTTGGGAGCTAAAATTGGGAACATTACATCAGCTCCCCCAACATGATGGTAGATCTACCCTTGTCATTTTTATCAAATGTTATCAAATTCATACTTGCTTCTTTGATTTCTATTAGTTTCTTTTTTTAAAGGCCTTTACGAGATCATTTCTAATAATCATTTTATTAATTTCCTCTGCATAAAACATTATATCCTGCCTTATCATTCTCCTCTAATTACGATCTAATTTAGAATTGATATAATAAATAATTTTTCTATACCAAATGGCTTCACATTAAATCCCTTTCTACTTATCTTACATGTCCCAGATTCACACTCCATAATAAGGCTCTTTTCTTTTGCAATAATTATCAAGAAGCACAGGGTGGACTTCATTTACGAGATGATATTAGTCAGGCTAAGTATCCTTAGCTTGTATTAATGACACATTACCTTTCATTCTTCCTTTGAGATTCTTGATCTCAGCTTCATCATTAAAATCCATTTTGTACCCTCTACTTCATATTCTAAGACCACCATCAATTTTATGGCAGTCTCCAAATCTGTTTGAGCTTTCTTTCTATCTTTGACCATAC
The DNA here is from genome assembly GCA_034641835.2 of Pinus albicaulis. Classification (NCBI taxonomy): domain Eukaryota; kingdom Viridiplantae; phylum Streptophyta; class Pinopsida; order Pinales; family Pinaceae; genus Pinus; species Pinus albicaulis. The sequence continues at coordinate 180,922 of JAXQQM020062017.1, read as the reverse complement.
GCAACTCATTATTTAATTGAATAATTTATTCTTGAGGATTTGCATCACGTAGGAAAAAAAATACGAGTTATGATTATCGATGTCTTTTTGGAAAGAAATTGAAATCTTCTTCACTTTGGAAAGTTCTTCATCCTTACGCATAAGTTCTTGCAACAACTTCTCTTTTTTATTCTCTACCTCGATCTCTCCGGCCATTGAGTGTTCAGCAGTGAGTAACCTCAATTTCTTCCTTAATGCGGATATCTGCTTAAATGCTTTAACGAAAATTTACGCACGGTAGTCATCACCTGGGGTATACACCAATCTTAATAATAATCTTCTTCAACTCTTCATTCTAGGCTTGTTAAGGCTCTTGAATTAGTCTTCTCCAACTTCAATTGTTCGATAGAATTTCCCCAACATGTTTTCAACTTTACTTACCATTGCATTTGTCTTTGTGAGATCATTATCGATGAATTTCAGGGTCTACATATGAAAATTCATTTTGTCCATTAGTGGAGCATTTTTAACATCCATAGTCACATTTAGAGTATTAAAAACTGTTTTAGGACCAATTGACATTCATGTGGGGATGTGACAAAGAAATCCTAAATTGATCTTTTCGAGAGATCCATTACGATCTGTATTGTATGCGATTGGTAGTAACTAATGTTATGCTTGGGCCTCATCTTTAGCCGCCATTCTACGATTTCTCTCTTCAATTTGAGAAAACACTTGTTTGATTAAGAATTGCATTTTGTTCATGAGAGGATTCATGACCTCCGAGGGAAGAGGGCCTTCTTCTCTTCACCCAAATGCGAGGAAAAACCGAATTGAATTAGAAGAATGATCCTCGAATTTTTTTTTTCCTTTTCTCACCTCTTGATGTAGCATCATCCAAATAAATAACAACTTCTTTACCTCTTTTATTTGTTTTTTAGTTATAACAACAGTTTGAATTCTTGTATTTCTTGTTTTATTTCGCCTTTGTTTTCTACCTTTTCTGCCTTTGGAGTGCTACTTTCATGAATGAAAGCGAGTATCCATTCTCAATTCTTCTGCGCTGAAATTTTACCATGAGGATCATAAGCCCATTTTCTCCTAGTAGCATATGTGTTTCCTCCAAAAATTTTGTTACTTCCTCAAGCACTGCCCCTCATATTAACTATGAAAAGGTCCCACACTCATAGGCAATTTATACATATTACCCTTCTTCATAGGGACAAAGTGCACATGATCAACATTCGAGAGCTTTGCTATTAAATTCTAAGGCGAAAATCCTCATTGATGCAAAGGTTAGAACTGCATGAGGTTCAAACATTTGCTCCATATAACCTTATTTACGGAATATTTTCAAATACAAACCGGTCCCCAAATTTCTGACTAGTTCCTAAATGTAGAAACTCGAGGATTTGGGTAAAAAACAAGTTGGATGAACTCCATTCAATATTTTATATGCAATGGGAATATCTTGACTTGTAATCAAAATAACCCCTCTTCATTTTTCTCCTTTATAATTATATATGTCCGAATACAATGAATGTCTTTGTTTGTTTACATCCATTATATTTAGACCTAAGCATGAATTATTCAACATTTTAGTATAAAAATAAGTATGTTGTTAGTGAGGAAATTTAAATAACTTTTTGTCGGTGAAAGACTCATCGAAGTACTTACGATTTGAATACTTCTTGCGAAAAAGGATGGAATATCCGGGACCATTCATTGCTTCATCATCATAGTGAACATTCCTAGGACTAACTTGTCCCCTTTAATAATCATCTTCTTTGCCCAATATTTTTGTAATCTTTTGGCAAATGGTCAGTTTCAACCAGTGAAAACATAGTAAATTCTCTACATTAAGTGGAAAACTGCTTCATATTGGGCCAAATGGAACATAAACTTCTGCTTGAATTTTTCTCTATGAGAGCTTTCATTGTAACTAACGAGTGAATCTTTTGAGGTGGCCCATTGATTTGGCTTGAGAGAAAACACGAAGGAAGCTTAGCTGATTAATTGGGTAGACACTTTTTGTAGAACATTTTCCCCTTTGGAATTCATCACAAAATACACGGGATACGATACGGAAACCAACCAATAGATAAACTTTGGGAATAAATGTGTCTTTGGGATACATGTAGAAAGGACCCCGGATTCTTTCATGGTGGAATAAACGGGGAGTTATCATTATTCAATACAACTTGTTGATAAAATGGAAAGATGAATTACTAAAGACGAAGTATCTTGAATGTCTCTCATTATCCATGAGGGGAATGTGGCTCGGTAGACAGTGTGAAAGATACCTTTTATCCATGATTAGAAAAGGTGTTGAAGGGAATACTCTTGCAAGGTGACTAAAAAATAAAGGTGACGGAAAGAAGCAATGAGTCAAAATGCGACAAACTGCAAAGTATTTTGAAAATGAAATAGAAAAACACCCCTAAATAGGTGGCAACTTTGTGTTAAATACCTACGTAACATGTCACTTAACGGTTGGGTGATTTGACACGAAACGGTTGTTCTCCATTCGGAAGTGACGTCCTTTGCGGGGTCTCGAGGTACGGCCTGAAAATTTCCCATTTGTGGTGCCCCCACAGTCGTATCCAGATTGATCTTCATTGCCTCGCGGTCCTCCACGGTCAGCCCGGTCGAAATTGCGGAGGCACCCTTTCCGTTAACTCTCGCGCTATTAGTGCCATGGGTTGGGTCATCTGGTTTATATTTTTACTATTAGTACTCTCATTTGGTTGAATTAATTAGTCTTTAATATTCGGATCTCAAAAAACCCACTTGTATAAAGTTTAAAACAATTAAATTTAATACATCGGAAAAAACATTCCTTTTATGCCAAAGTATAAGACTATAATATTTTAACATATTTGCTTTTATTTCAATTTCAGATTTTTTTATTATTTTTAATATAAAAAAGGATATGCGAGATGATCCACAATAGTTAGCAACATAGCTAGACATGTGTCGATCACATGCTTATAGCATGAAAAGTCATTCAAATGATCTCTTTGTCTCCTCATGAGTAATACAGTAATAAAAAAAATTAATAATTACGATGGATGTAAAAAGTGTACCAATTATTATTTATTGGTGAGGCGGTATTGGATTTGATGTTGATTAGAACGAGGAGTATCATTCGAAATTTTGGGTTTTGGAGATAAATGATGATATCTATACCATGGACGAAGAGTCAATTAGAAAAAGAAATAATTTGGAATAGAATAATCATTTGGTTGATTTTGACTCGGAGGAGGAAAAGTCTTACATTAGTTCGGCGAATCTGAATATTTCCTAGACATGGATTTGATAGATTTCAAATCAAACTCTTTGAATGCTCATCCACTTTGAGTACTTAGCCCTAGTAATTGATGTGAAATCATGTAAGTCATCGGATTTTGATGAAACTACGGTGGTCTTAAGACGAATATTGTGGTGAAATCTCTCGACAACTTGCGGAGACCACCAAAGCTATCTTTTCAATGTGTAAATACTTGCCTTAAACCTTGGTAAGTTTCATCTCAAGTAATATATAGGATTTTAGTCTCCTATATCATATTCTTGTACTAGAACCATTGTGATTGTGGTAATCGTTTTGGCTAAATGAGAGAGATATTCTTATCGATAGTTAAGGGATAGAGAAAAGATGTGGCTGTTTCTTATTTCAAAGCATCGAATATTTTTAAAGTGTGATCCCAATGGAAAGAGACACTTTTTTCAATAATCAATTAAATCCTTTCGTAAGTTATACATATCTGGGAAGAATCTACAAAAAATTTAACTTTCCCTTAAAGGAATTATAATTTAACGAGTGAAGAGGTAGGAAAACCAATGATTTCTTTGACCTTCATAGGATCAATGTATATCTCCTTCTTTAACATAGATCTAGGAGTCGACTAGATTTAAAATAAAACACACATTTTTTGAGTATTTAACCTTATATTCGATCATCGATAATGTAGGAAGATTGTTCGAGATGCGTTGGATGATGCGTCACGATCTTTAGAGTCAATAGTAAATATAATGGACACCTAATCCCTTTATGGGTAGGTGTGGAACACAAACGATCGAAACGGGGAGTCAGTGACCCTCGAATGTGGAATCGAGGTCGCACCTAATATAGTATAAATGTACATTTATGGTTAATAGAATGACATCGATGGTTATCCTTCACCTTCGTCTTTGTTGTGGTTTATTTAACATGGTATCGAAAGTTGTAGGTGAGGCCACAGGTACCGAGATTCCTCTTGGCCACTCCCAATTTTTATTTTTCTACCTTGTAACTCCCTTCTACCTACTATGCTCTGACAAATCTCTACATTTGGATAAACCATCCTTTGTATTCAATGAGCACTCAAATTATCTCATATGATTGCGATAATTTTTGAGCTAATGTATCATTGAATAATTGTCATCGGCTACCAACGTTTGCATGGTGTGGAAGTGTTGGAATGTTGGACCTGCAAACGAGTCGGTGAGACCCTTTGAAGATGGTGAGCTTCGTGAAACTGGAAGTGTTGCATTGGACGGTGAGACCTCTGATCTTCATTCTAGATCAATCTTGTGTTAAATGTGTCTTAAATTTTGGAGCCTTTGTGTTAAAAACATGAGTATTTTAAATGTGCTTCATCTTCCAACATCATCGCACCACGAGCCGTTAAATCTTGTGGTATCGCACATAGGAGGTCTCATTTGATTTCCATTTAACAGGTGGAGTGCCCCATAGCCAATTCACTCCATACCATAGTGTTGCGAAATCATAGCTCCCTCCATGTTTTTTACACATGCTCCCGATGCATGATATATCACTACCATTTTCTCCCACCTCTGCACATTCAACATCCATCACTACTCCTCGGCTCTAGTCACCTCACAATATATGAGGTACATGTTTCTCATTTCCTCACGATCTCGGCTTTGGCATATGTTACCATGGAGTTCCCATAAGCTACAACACACTACCATACCGATTTACATCGATTTAATTTACGTGGCCTCCCACATGCTTGGTGGAGCAAGTCAACTCCGGCCAGGAGTAAACCATCTTCTACATATTTGAATTTCTCTTCCATCGATTGTCTTATGATATCTCACTCATGATTTTCTCAACATAATTGACATGGTGGAAGGTTTGCATCGTTCACCTAGTTTAGCGTATTGTGATATGTTGATAAATAGATGGCAACATTAGCCAATTTTCTGAAGAACTCCAATGATACTATACGATTAATTTGATGGTGTTCTCATTGTTGCTTCCCTTGATCGAATCTCCCACTTTCTGTTCAGCACCATACCACATTAGCGCTCCAGTACTTGTTAAAAAAGCATACACTCGACTCCATTGGGAAAAGACCATGTTTTTCATCTTTTGAATTTGAAATATGAGAATGTGCCGCCATGTTGAAACGATTACGACTTTATGCATTCCTCCTCCTATGATTAATTTAAAAACCCCCTGAGAGAATTCCTTCGGCTCATCCGTCCCCGTGTAAGAATGCCGAGAGAATATTTTCATATGATAACATAGAACGAAATTGAAGAAATGTGCATGTCATTATTATTATTCGGTTATTCAAATTAATGTCTCCTTTTCCCAATTTTTGGACTTATTTTGAAGTCACGTAGATACGTATGCAATCTTAGAACACATTATAGTTTTTGCCATCTCCTACATGATTGGGTAGTTTTTTTCATATCCTCTAGCGACTAGTCTCTATTGAGTATACACTTTTCAAAGTGTGGTTTTTGAATATATAGTCTTTGTCGTGGTCTCAGAACGAGTGTTTGGTACGTAGTTGTGGTGTCCATCGGTTGTTTTTCATTGGTCTTGCTACGATGTCCAGTAGAACATGATGTAGTGTGAGGTTTGTGCTTAGATGCCCTCTCCCATTGCATCCTCCACCTTCATGTTCATTTAGATTCCCTACTTCTTCTCAAAGGAAATTTAATGGTGCCTATCATGTACCAATCCTATCCTTTTTAGAAGATATTTACAAGTGAAGCTTTTGATGCATGAATTTGAAATCATTACATTCGATCATGTACCTAGAGCACAAAATCACTATGTAGATAGCATTGGAAACTATATGTCAGTTGAAATTTAGCACACGCATTTAACACGAAAATAACATAAAACCATCGAAATGATGCATCTCCATAATATGTGTCATATAACATGTTTTAGATTCAATCAACTCGGATACATATGACATGCCCATAGCATGTTACAAAAGTGAAACTAGGGAACCACCGGCCTACATACTAATCACTATAAGGTATCTCGAACGGTAGCTCACAACTCCCTACGGATCATAGATCACCATCCCTGTCACGGCCATCACCATGTGCGCATGACCCCTCGTCCTCCAGGGTAGACCAATACATGGCTCTATGTGCGGTCATCTAGGGGCGTATTCCGGTAGCACTCTATAACATCGGTTAGAAGCCTCTCACATCTACGACGGATGTCCTCCGGGAGGGCTATCGCATCGTCATTTTGTAGCATCGTCGATCCACTATGTCTAGCGACTCTTGATCTTATGGGTCGTCCCATATACCCGACGGATTTTACCAATGTTGTATTTGTATACCAAAAGTGAAAGACATATTAGTACCATATACAATATTCTGGCTTTACAATGCACATAAAATATTATCAATTTGTCACTTACCATCGAGCCCCATGCTAGGCAATGAGTGGAAAATTCGGCTCCCCATGATAACTCATCCCACTATAGGGATAATCGTCTATGTACGATGGCATCTCATCTAGATGAGAAAATAACTAGGGTTGGAATACTCTGACACCCCACCTCCTCCTATGCACAATAGTTTCCCCCATCGGCGCATCCTGGGCTCTCTCGGGCCCCATTAGAAATTTCGTAAATAAATTCGAAGTGTAGGGATTTTCTCGAAAGAAGAGTGAGCACAAAATTGTACCATATGTGTAGTCATAGTTCACTTGCTGTACATAGTGACAACTATCATTTCAATGGCCGACAACATCATCTGGGCCCACCCATAATGAGTCCCACTCAACACACTCTCCACGAGCACATCTTCTACCCTCCGATGATGTGGTGGAGTGCTACGTTCCTAGGATCTGCAATAACTAACATAACCCACCGACGTAGTCTCTAGCCTCTCTAGATCCCTAATGGGTATTCGTGTCCCTTTGACATGGAGAATGGGTCGAAAATGGCACTCTACAAACTCCATGATGTTATGCCTTCACGGTAACAATGGGCAAGTGTGCCCACCATCCCAAGTGGTGTGAGACGATCGAGAAATATATATCTTGGACGTTAACTCGATCCGAGTGCCCTGCACTATAAATACCTCGGTCGAGGATCCCAATAGCTAAAGGAGTCGGGCCAACAAGGGCTCTTCAATTCTCATCGGTGGGTTCTCTACGAACCGGAACCCCGAGCCACAACGATGCACTTCAGACACCTAATCCTCTAGGATCTTTGACCATAATGTGCTCAACTCTCTCTCTCCGGTTTATCTATAATTCTGCCATATACGCAAAAAAACATCATATTTGTCGGTGTACGAGATAGAAAAAGTATATCCAAACATAAAAACCCGGTTCTTGGCTTGACTAACGGCGACCCTCTCAGGTGAGGTCCACTTGCTTTTCGAGGGCCCAATCCTAGGATAGATCACGATCCTCCGGGTCACATTTTCCAAAAAGTCGGCCAGCATACGGAGAAGGCAGAGGTCTATTCTGAACTGCAGGGACTAAGCGAACTTTCAATCACGGGAAATGAAACGGTGGGGTTATACCTCTTACTTTCAACTCATGGATCTTGATTCCGATGGTTGGTTTGTCTGCCTGATAAATGTAATATTTAGGGCCTTCTCCTCTCTACATTTCACCACGGCTCCATGCAGACGAAAGCTGAATTTGGAGGAAATGCCTTATTAAAAGAAAACCTTGGATTTTTCTTTCACCTACTATGGCCAGCCATAATGGTTAACAAACCATGTCTCTCTTGTTAAACTCTCTGCTGACCTCGGAAATGGGTATATGTTAGTTTTTCGTGATTTGATACTTCACCACGACACATTTTCTAAGAAGGTCCTTGCCGCTCCTAAAAAAATTGATTTCTTCACTTACCGAAGACTTGTGCCAGGGCACCACTTTGCCTCCATGCTAGGATCATGTTGTGCACGTGAGTAACCATCTTGTAGTCATGTGTTGGTCCACATCGGACCTTTTTAGTGTGGCGGCATCATGGGAACACCCTTGTTTAGAGCATCGATTTGAGTCATCATCACATTCATGAGTATATCCTGAGTCCCTTTGTATCTCGTATAGTCCTCCATCCTTCATTGCTGGAAGTTCTCTCTAATGTCACACATTATGACGCGAGTCCTAGTGTCCCCTATCCCTTATGATATTGTTATTATTATTGTCGATCGCTACCGGGTCATCCATGCCCTTGCTATGATCTATGAAAGTCGTATGTCACACTACTCGGCTTCCCCCATTTCATCATGTCCCTAGTGTAGCGGAGTTTGGTAGTCGATCCTAATATTTTCTCTCATGCCTTAGTTGAGGACCCCTTATTGCCTCACCTATGGAGGACCTCCTTTCCTTCGACATCGAGATCATTCATTACGAAGATAGATACAAGGAAGTGTACCATGGTTACGGCAAGCTCTTGTTCGGTGCACGGAGTGGAAAAGGGACTCCTTATCACCCTTTGACTTGATTGTTTATTAACTACGACTCCTTTAAAACCTTGATGGAATCCCATATGTAATGGTTCGGTGATGCAACAACTAATATCGGTGATTCCCGGTTGTGTACGAGGTGTTTCGGACACTCATGGGGGGGTGGCCCTGATAGCCCCACATGCCGGATGAACTCTTCATTCGGCCTTTGTGCGGCTCCATAGATTTGATGATGTCGGCCTCGGCCATTTGCGATACCTTTTTTTGTTTGCATGTATCAGATCATATTTTAGAGCCTACATCTTTACGGGGGCATTTGGGTTGTATTTGTATCTCATGTACTCGGAAATATTATTGTATAATTCTGAAATTTGTTATCCAGGATAGTATGTGTCTGGGATTCATTATCATGTTTTTACACGGCTCATGTTTATGCCATCATGTACTATATTTTTGAGTCCCTTATTTATTGGGCCAGCACTATTATTTTTACTTTGTCTTGGTAGGCATAGGTATGCCTCCCCCATCACTTCCTGCTGCAGTTACTCACTCTTAAAAGAGACTTGTTGCACACAATAAGTCTCACCTCCTCGAGGTCTAGTCACTACAGCACTTTATTCTACCTTATATTTCTCTCCCTTTTGACTTCCCCTTCGGTGTCTGTTGATTGAGTTCTTACAACATGCTTCGGTCCTTATGATTAGCTCCTAACTCACATCTTTGAGGGGGAAATACGTACACCATTTTTGGTCATACGCTTTATTCTTATTAGATGGACCTAAGTACCATGGAAGACCAATTTTAACCCCAGTAAAATTGCTTTCACTATGAAAAATAACTTAGTAAACCACCTTTATTAAGTTGTTTATGGTCTAAACATGAAACCCCATGAGGAAATATTAAATAAATCCACATTTGTTTGATTTTCCTCGAGAATATTAGTTAAATAGAAGTTTAATTAATATCGCTCGTCATATTTAACCCAAAAAAGGAAAATTAATTTGATAAATTATTATTTATCTTATTATTTTCTAGGAATAATTAATTTAAACTTTATTTAAATAATATTCCTTGATAAAATTCGACAAAATCATTCATTAATAATTAAATAAATCGTTATATATTTGATTATTACTCAACCCACATCATTAAAATAATAAATAAATCATTTATTTATTTAGTATTTACAAATAAAGGATTTGACCCAAGTCAAATTATTTTTTCCCTCCAACAAATATAATAAAATATTCCATAAAAGTTGGATCTTGATTTGGTTTATAATATTTTAATTATGCACCAATATCTAGACTAAATCAATATTTTCTTACAAATAGAAGGGTTTTTCCATTCATTCAGGTTGCCTTTTTTCCTAAATATCACTGCGGATCTATACTTTTGGTCGACTTTGATCCACCATAATTTTCATATTTTTCTATCTTTTTGCGTGTGAGATCCCTTTGAGTTCCATTTTTGTCTAGGTTTTCTACACCATCGAGAGAGGGATTTTAGATACGAAGTGCAGGACTTTCCTGAGAACCCATCCCATTGAGGAGGAACTACTAACATCACCCCATGTTTTTCCCCTCCCAGGGTACCATTAATACAAAATTCATTCAACATATTCTTGTCTTGTCTATTGGATGCATGGAGCAACTCTTGTTTTTATTGTTGCCAGCGTATTTTAATGCATAGATATAGATTTTTGCAACATTTATCTTGGTCACCTAATCGCAAATCTAAAGATATTAGCGACCATCTTTGATGTTAGGGTTGTTTATGCATAGCTAAAGTGGTATTTTCATACACTTGCGATTAAGATTCATACTAACAAATGTGTTGAAGTTTTTATTGGTGGTGGATGGAATTGTTTGAATAGTTCTTTAAAAACTTTGAAAAAACTATGTTCCATTAATTATGAGATGATTTTTTAAAGGGGACGATATATCACATATTATATTGAATAGATAGTTGAATACCCATCGATTATGAGAATATTGTCGAGGTTTTTTGTTTGTTGAACTTGAGTTGTTGAAAAAATGGATAGACTTACTAATTTGTAATAGTTATTAAAAACTCTAATGTCTACTCCTAAAAGAGTAGTGAAAATGCAAAGTAAAGATTCTCTTTCTAAATTTAGACCTATCTCTGATATGCACAAAACAAAATCGTGTTTTTGCAACTCAAATCTCAATTTCAGCAAGAAGTGCTACAACATAATAGACATTATTCTATGTATATTTTTGTTAAGAAGATAGAAGGCAAGCTCACATCAACAACGAAAATTATTCGGATAATTGAGCCCAATACAAGAAGCTGATTTCCATACGAGAAGAAAACATCTAGCCTACACTTTACAAGCCCTCGAAAAACCTTGGGAAGAGCTTGTCCATAACAAGCACATAACATGTCTTGGATATGACAAGGATTTTTCTTTCATATTTTGGACTACTCAAGCCCATAAAATTTCGAGTGTCATATTTATTTATGATAGTTCACCTTCGGTTATTCAGATCTGCTCCTCTTCCACGAAAACGATAACAACATATTGTAAAATGCCAACACTGTGATCGAGTTGGCCCGCTAGCAAATATCAATTTTGTGATCATCGCCCATGCAAGCAATAATTCGAAACACCCATTATTCTGTGATTCATAAGAAACAAGCCTTTTGTAAGAAAAAATATTCATCTTTGGATGGATCGCTTCTTGTGATGGGCATCAACAACGAGAAGATGTTGTAGTCATATGAAAAAGTCTATTACAGAGAATATTAAAAGTCTTGCGGTTGATTTTTTGTCATCATCTCACCTTGTATCGATGAGGGGGATAAATGGTGGTCATCTGAATTTGAAGCCACTTAGTGAACGAGCTAGACTTGTCATTCTATATATTAAGTTGTAGCTAGAGAACCTGATAGTTCGAAAGCCTTTGAACCCTGACTATCATTCCATATTTAGAGTTGTAGTTAGAAATCTGATTCCCATGAGCATGACTTTGGTTGGTGGTGGACATAAACCATCTATGCGAGTTGATATTATTGTTCTTCAAATAATTTGGGAAACTTCCTCTGTGAGAAGACTTCATCTTTTGATGGAAAATTTTGTTGATACGGTTGGTTGATAAAAAATTTATGTTGGGAAATCGAAAAGAATTTTGGCACAATTTTCAATGATTTGGTTGATAATAGGGGTGAAATGATTTTCTTGAGAAAATATCTATTGATATATCTTTAATCAATGCATAATATAATTATTATATGTTGCTTCATAAGGTAATGTTAAAAACCAAATTGGTTAAAGGAATAGGACAAATAGTACCAACATATAATAATTTTTTTAACTTCTAATTTGATGTATCGGCTTTATTAGATGGTATGTAAACATAAAAATTTTTGAACATGTCTAACATGCGGTTAGGTTTTAATCTCATTGGCCAGAATGTTTGGATCTATTTCTATAATCTCTTCATATGTACGAGTGAAAATGTCATAGGTGCCAATATCCCAAAATAGAAATTTCTACAACAATGAGAATATCTTAAGATATTATAAATTTGGAGATCCAATGATACTTGAACACAATAATGAAATCTTTTATTATTAATTCTTATTAGATCAAATTAGGAGCATATCAACGAAAACATGTCTCCATATATTATCTCCCAGTGTGGAAATACGATGATTTGGACCATAAAAACACTATTTCCAAAAAATATCTTTATGTAGGTGAAAATGGGACTTGGATCCATATTTAAATTAATTATCACATCTCACATATAGAATTGGAGCCAAAACAAATAATTCTAGCTAAGTTAAACAAATCTCTCGAGTTCTTATATGAGTGAAAAACAGAAAAACTATAGCTTAACCCATACAAAAAACTATGAAGCATGAGCAGGTGTAATTACAGAGGTTTTCTATATAAATATGTGGTATAAAACATATTTGATTTATTGTAAAGCAGCAGTCTAGCATAACGCACATACAATTTAAAGAGAACTCGATAAGGAGTTTCATTGGAAGCTCGATCAAAAAAGGAATAGATCTGAATATTCACATTTTAGAAAAGATAATGTAATCCTAAAAAATTACATGAAAATATACGAATAAAGTACAATAGGAATTAGAATCCATTTTTCTAGCTTTACATGGAAAGGGTTGGCCTTGCCCAGAAACTAACTCGAAAATCGAGGTATCAAAACGATGTTGGAGTTGCTCTCTGGAAATGACAGTTCTTGCAAGGGAATGTCTTATAAAAGTGAAAATATTCTTGTACGGTGCCAAGATGCTTGAAAATATTCCCGAGAGCCTCCCTTGTCGATCCTCCATTGGATAGACAAGCTCTCAGCCAGAGAAAACACGCCCGGGGAAATGGCTCAGAAAGAGATCCTCCTCTGGCCCACTTACTGCACCAACACAACCCATTTCTAAACAGAAACTACATTGTAGCTGAAGGAGGTAGCTTGGAAAAAATGTTGGAATGAGTAAATGTAGCTCGAGAACCTCTCCTTCACGAGGACAAGGTAGGGATTCCCAGCAAGTAAACACCCTTGTGCTAAATAGCACGCCTTGCTAAACGACAAGAGGAAAGAAAAAGTCTCCAACGAGACCAAAGAAAATAATAATCCAAGCATGAATAAAATGGTTGCACTCCTATCCATATATAACAGGGATTCTCCTCTCCTCGATGGGTCCCATCCATATGTGCCACAGCCATACAATTCGTCCTCCATTAGAAGCTGTGCAGTCCATCATGGAAGTCTGATGTATTTAGGCAGGTGCATGTGGAGTTGGTCAAATATGAATGGTTCAACATGATCCAATTCTGTTCACACCTTTAGGTGCTCTATCCAACTGCTTATTCTCCCCTTTTCACATGAGGGGATGTTATTTTCCTTCTAAATAGGTTAATGGGCCTCCCTACCCATTTTATTCATCCACTTGCCTGCTTATAATGTTCCTTTTAGCTTGAGGCTAAAAAATTGGGGAACATTCTGATCCTCCCCTCGAAATGTTGCTTGTCCTCAAGCAAATGTATAGAGAAGAAAAATTCCTACCTTTCTCCTCTTGTGGCCTCCTTATAAATATTCCCACCAATGCTCAAGATAATATGACAAATCTTCCCTCTAATGTCTCCTCCCAAAGATGCATGACCAAATGGCTCACATCATGAAATGGTGGAAGGTGTAAATGGAAAACTTTGTGTTGTTTCATGGCCTCCTCAAGGTAGGAGTGATGATAGACATAGGAAATATTTTTCCGATAAGGTGACTCATTCACCCATCTTTATCAACCAAATGAAATGAGCCATCCTAAGTAGCTCATCGAAAATGCGCTTGGGTTTTATGCGGTAGTATTTGGGGTTGAATGGAAGTTATATTTTTCCATCCAAGTGGTTTCTCTCCATTTATGGTAAGTAGGGAGTTTTTATGATATTGGGCTGCAATTTCATGGCCTTCAAAAATGGCCAAGCTACCCCATGAATAAGTCAACCATGAGTGCCTCCTCCAAAGATACTAGGTTCTCCCAATGGCTCCTCCTACATGAAGGAAAGGGTTGTGTTTTGGAAATCATGGTGTGCCATTGTTTCTCTTGAAACATAAAACATGTAAAATGAGCTTATACTCCCGGTGGGAATCTCCATCTCAAATTCACTCTCCAAATACAAATCTTCATGAGTACAAACATATCGGCCAATATATGGAAGAAAAAATACTATGAAAACAGACTACCAAATGACAACCAGCGAGTGAATCATAGTTCCACACAAGGAACCAGTGCATTTTCATTCCATGCATGCCTCAAAATGAAAAATAACTAGTGCTTCACCGACCACTTGTTTGCTGCCATGGTCATCTCATAAGATGGAAAACGTGAAGATATAATGTGGTGTCGATGGTGCACACCAAGAATCATGTGGCTCCCCCCACAGGCCACCAATAAGGTAGCCAATATCAATTTTAAAATTAGCTACAAGTACATCATCATACAAAATTCAAGAAGATATGATCCTTCTCGATTACCTTTATCTTTTTTGCTCATATAACGTAAAAAAGTACAAATCATATTGTGAAATTATACCTCCTCTACCATGTAATTGAGACCTCGAGTTGAAATGGCTCAGCCAGAAAGTCTCCTCACCTCGAAGAGTATGGAAGTGGCTATGACCTCCTCTACGATCATCATCCAAACTATGCATCTCTCCATATGCTAAAATATGTCTGTTTGGATGCCTCCAAGTGAACTCCTTTGCCGAGGAAAGATATGCATCATAATGCATGGAAAGGAAGTCCTCATGTGTTGCATGGCTTGACTTCTCCTTGTGGCTTAGAAGCTCCGGTCAAAGAAGAATATACCATAAGAATAGATGACCATATCATCCACCATATACTCATCATCTCTATACAGGCCATCGAAATCATGCATGCACCTAGATCCTTGGAGTACTTTCACAGCAAGAGTTGAGATCTCCAATATGGATCAATCCTCCCAAGAGAACAACATTGGTGATGCGGCATGTGAGCTCTCCTCATGATGCTTCTACTACTTCGATATCCCCCATTCCAAAGTCTTCTCCAAAATCTTCACCTCTCTAAAATCCGAAGAGTGGTGAACCCAAAGACAAGATGTCGCTCACCAACTCTAGATCTGGTGGCCTCCCAGGGTGGAATGCCTCCATGTAGTGAGACATCAAAATCTGAAGTGGGTGTATATGAGTGGATTGATTTGTCCCTCTCTTCTTGTGAAGAGTAGTCCCCTCCTTATGTTACCAAAAACTACTGAAATAGATAAGGTTGAAATCTCATCATCCCTTGGTGTTGATCCTTCTCCTCTTCTTCCATATATGATAATGCCTCATTCTCGATGAGAGACCCTTGGTCTTGGTCATCTCTTGAAGGAGAAGACTCCATGTCTTCACGAAATATAAGAGGGCTCTTCGAGAAGTGGGGATCTTGCCCTTGGAAAAATATCCATACATTTTCTCATTCCCTTTAAAATTATGGAGTGGAGTTGTTTTAATAGGTCTCTCCAACTCATGCAAGTGTTTGAGTTTTTGTTTTGAACAAATGATCATTCACCATGTCTTATATCAAATATTTTCACCAATTCCTTAGTGAATCCAATATAATTTTTTGCATTTTTCATGAAAAATGAAGTAGAATAATTAAACCACCAATCATGGGCCATACCTTTGAGGTCACCGAGTCTTGCTACTCGATGGCCTCCTTCTCTGAAAATTGGTGTAGCTAAAAATAGGAATCTATCTCTCTTCTACCCAGAAACTTTGGTTATGCACTTTTTTGATCCATGAAAGTGAGATAGGAAGATCCCTACCTCTCTTGCTTCTTTTATTGGATGTTGGATCTTTCCTCTTTGAGTTTAAAAAACCCTCTCCCGAAAGTCTAAGTCTTATTTGAATCTCCATGATTGAGATTCATACTCTCAGATAGTCACTGGTGTCCTCCCTTGTGCATCTTCTTCACCATCCTTCTTACGGTAAATGTGGGAAATATCTGTAACAATGGATCTACATGTGTGTGGGAATACTCACACCCATCGAGTAGTAAGCTAGGGCTTGCTTAAACCACTCTCAATCTTCTACACTCCTCCCCTTTCATCTCCTTGGGATCTTCTTTGAACTTCTCTTTTTTGTGACTTCTCCTCCTAATGGTTTAATGTCTTGGATGCACGAAATTTGAGCCAATATTATGATTTGATACCAACGTAATATCCCAAAATAGGGAATTTCTATGATGAGAATATATTAAGATATTATAAAGTCGTAGATCTAGAAATACTTGAACATGATAATGCAATGCTTTGTCGGTTACTATTAGATCAAATTAGGAGCATATTAGAAAAACTGTGTCTCCATATGTTATCTCGAGTCGGGAAAAGTAGTGATGCGGACCATAAAATGCTATTTCTAGAAAATAACATTGTAACGGTGAGAAATGGGATTTGGATCCCTTATTTCATGCAATATAGATCTCACATATAGAAGATAGGAGGAAGTGAGAAAATCATTCTAGTTAGTTAAACAAATCTCTCGGTTCTTATATGGCTAAAAGCAATTTGAATAACCCATAGCTTAACCCATACGAACCTACGAGAGAAGCATGAAAAACGTAATTACAGAAGGGATAATATTGGTAGAAAATAGATGTAGATTTTTATTTAGCCAAAAGCATAGAGAAAACGAGAGATCTAGCCTCTTTTAAACAATGTAAAGATAACCGGTAGAGGTTTCTTTGAAGCTTACGTACAAAAGGAATAGTCTGAATATTCAACTACAAAATAATGTATTCCCCTACAACATTACATGAATATAGCTGAATAAATTACAATAGGGATTAGAATCCCTTTCTTCAGGAAGGGTTGGCCCTTGCCCGAAACTAGCCCAAAATCGAGGTATCGAGCCTTTAACATGGCTAACTCTCTGGAAAATGACGCAATTCTGCAAGGTAATATACTCAGCAAAGTGTAGAGATGCTTTGTCCCAATGCCAAGATGTGAAAATATTCTGGGAGCCTTCCTTGCTAATCCTCCAAATGGATAGAAAAACTCTCCTTCGAAAACAATGAAAATGGCTCGAAGATCCTCTCTTATTTGCCTGCCACCCAACACAACCCAACTCTGGCAGAATGACATTGTGGCTAAAATGGGTAGCTTGGCCAAAATTTTGGAATGAGAAATGTATCTCGAGAACCTCTTACGCAGGGATGACGTGAGTTTCTGGTAGAACACCCTTGTGTAACAGCACTACAACCTACACAAACAACGGGAAGAAAGTCTCGATAGACAGAAAATAATAATCTAAACATGAATATGATGGCCTTTCTCCTCTCCTTACACTTATAAATTGCTCCACTCTCGATGGGTCTCATCCATATGGCCTTGGCCATGCGAGTTGTCCTCCATTAGAGCTGACAATTCCATCATGGAGATACAATGTATTTAGACGATTACATGTGGACTTAAGTCCAAATATGTTGGATCGACATGATCCAATCATGTTCACACACAAAGCAAGGTGCTCGATGCATTTGCTTGACTTCTCCCCCTTTTCACATGAGGGATGTTATTTTTCCTTCTAAAAGGTTAATGGGCCTCTCTGTTTTATTCATCTGCGAGTATATAATGTTCCTTTTAGCTTGAGGCTAAAAATTGGGAGCATTACAAAATTCTGAAAAGTTACTTATAAACATAATCTCATGGAGAAATAAAGGTAACAATATAGAGTATTTCAACAACTAAAGAGTTTGATGAAATATCAAGAGGTATGATCTCAATATTTTTTAAATTATTCTCATAATTCGCCTCATGAATAAAGGTATAACCCCAAAATGACTTAGTAATTTTGGGTGAATAATCATATTCAATTATTATTATTAATAATTTAAATTAATAAGATCGATGATTATTTTCAGCAAGTTTCATTTGACATCATGATCTTTTACGCTTTGGTGGTGGAAAATGTACAATCAAAGGTCCTTAATTCGAACCGAATCTGGAATGAACAACTCGATTTAAAAATGGATAAGTATAAGTATTTTCTAAATAGATCGAATAAATGACTTCATACTCTGAATTGATGGGACCTTTAAGTGAAATATGATTACCAAACGATTCAACGTTGGAGTTGTGAAAATTACTATCAAGAGATCGGATAGAGAATAGTACGAAGACAAAATCATATTGATAAAAGAAATAAAATTGGGAATATAGGGAGGGATCATGAAATTCCCATTAAGGATAAATATTTAAGCAATCATATCCCAAACATGTTGATATTGGTTGTGGTTTTGCTTCTAGTGGAATGTTCCCGGTGATTTTGGAGTGGTGGCTAAAGAGTGAGATTATTTATGGCTGTGATGCCCCATTGGTGAAATGAAAGAAATGATTCTAAAATAGGTTGGGACCATGACTACTATGAATAAACCAGTATTGTTAGCAAGAGTTATATTATAAAGGTCGATAAGTGACACAACCTCTACTAAGACTTTTTTTGGTAATTCTACGTATAATGATTGAGAATCCTCTAAGGTTTAAATCCTCTGCCATTAGAAGTGTTTAGGGTGGATGGTTATTGATTATATGCTGGAGAACCAATGGTTTTTCTAACAAGAAATTTACATGATGCAAGTTGAGGCACCTTCCTCTATAATCATGCGGTGGATATTTTTATTATAAAACATTTTTATCATGAACGCTAGCTAGGGGGCGGAAGTTTAGGAGTATGGTTCTGTGATAAAATACAATAAGACTCAAATCCAAAGGATATAGTCCTCGATCAATGCTAGTAAAGCTTTCATTTATTTGGAAACTCTACATTGCCTTGATATTGACATAGCTGAAGGATTATGGGCTAAATCACGAACTATGTTGTAATTTTGTGTAACTCTCGTAGGAGGGACAAAGCTAACTTATCGATAATCCCTTTACGTGGTTTTATAGTCAATTCGGCGGTAATTTCTCTGGCTAGAGGACTAAGAGGTAGGTTGATCTTGGCTTGAGGTCTGAGCCGGAGTTCGAGTATGGGTAAACCAACAAACCTTCCAACTACGGCCTTACCGTGACCTAAGCCACTGTAGACTAAAGTCTCACCCCAGAAATGAGTATGGTGGGAGTCTTTGAGCCAGTTTCAAACCACGAGGAAGAAATAATGAGTGGACCTTAGAAAATACTAGAAAACTTATACATATACGCGCCTGAAAGACTACACAAAACATTAATACGATACCATGGGTCACAGCTATCACTTACGCGTAGACAAAGAAGAACGAAGCCTATCAGAAATCGTAACACATCAAAGACTTAAAAAAATATATTATTTATGACATTTACTCCACTTCGGTTACCCAGATCTTGTACGATGATAATAAGGACCTAGAACGGTACGGTCTCAACAAATCCCTTGAAAATAAACAACATTGATGCATAACGAGAGAGAGGTTCCCTTTAAAACAATTCCTTATATTATCTCCTGATATATCATTACGATTACATCAATCTTCCTTACACAAAACCCTTCCCAAACCCTTCCCCCAAAACCCTTCCCTCACACACATCTAGTAGATCAGAACCTGAAGTAGGACTGAGTCTCACTTTTGACCAACGGGGAGCCTTTTACCCAACCTAACTTTGTTGACACCCTTCTGGAGACTATTTTGAAAATGCATAATCTATCATTCACAATCATCAACTACTTAGCTTATGCATCTTCTATATATTGATATGTGCCTAGCATGTAGATACTATGGTTTCAAACCATGGTTTGTGGCTTTGCCATTTATATTTAAGTCCATTTACATAAAAATAGGGGACTTTTGACCACCCCTTAAATCCCTTTTACTCCCTTTGCACAACACGCACATATAATGTACCCAAATAGAGCTTTGAAACTTGTGCATCGGGGAACTCGCTCAGACTGACACAAACATGTGACTCGTCTAGAGTCCTTAAGATGTTGGTCCTTTGTCTTAGCCTAAAGCTTATATTAACATAAGTCTAGAGAGGAGCACTAGTTACAAACTCTATGTTCTTTGCGGTATTTTCTGTTGCACCATTTTTCAGTCGTAGGCCTTAATGGCTTGTCTCTATCTTGTGTTGGCACTTCAGATGACCTTGAGTGTAATGTATAGCATCTGTGAAAATTTGGTACTTCTTCACACCGAGGTAACATGTGATCTATCAATACCTTTTTTATTTTTTTTGTGCAACTTTCAATCTCCATTTGGATGGTTTTGCACTCTATAGTTGAAAGGTGTTGCGGGAGGACCAATTTAGGTGTAACCATCGTGATTTCTTCAAAATTCTCTTATTGGTGAGAGCATCGTGAAACTAATGGGAAACTAGGATCATTCGAGGACGAGGACCAAACATTCGAGGATTCATTCGAATATTTTTTTGCACTCATGCTTGATATCAGTTATGCTATCCTTGGCCTTCTTGACTTTGCTTGACTCGTTGTGTGTGAACCTCTGAGGATGTCTCGGTACAACTTGGTTTGGAGGCTCATGATCTCTTGCTCATATGTAGTCCACGTGTGTGAACTTCCTTGCATGTTTCTTTTACCCCATTAACCAATCCTTCTAACTTTTTAGCAGGCATCGCGATGCTTGAACATCGGAATATCTTGGTGACGTGGTGGATCTTGGCCTCGAACGCACGCTAGGCTTTATCATGATGACGAAGATGCTTAACTTTGGTTGTTGTTGCTAGTGGGCACAGAAACCTACTCCTAGTCATACACGATTTGTATGTGCAAACGCTTCTTGAAATTGCAGCACAAATGCATGACGCTAAATAGACGAAGTGTAATTTCATTGTAGGTAACTTCTGTGGAAAGGTTAATGTGAACATCACTAACCCCATGAACTAGAGGTTCCATTGGGCATCCATACGGAATTACGGGCGAGGATATGAACAAATTTCACCTCCCGGAGGTTAGGCGAAACATCAAACTCATGCAACATTGATAGGTGCACTAGGCCAAGATTTCTTAAAGCATGCTTTCTTGTATCTAGCTCGCTTGAAATTTTAATTCTTGCAAGGCACTCGGTACACTCTCGAAGCACGGTCTTATAATGGATCTCCATATTTGTCCAACTATCCTCTGTCGTAGATGTGATGATGTGGGATATTTCTATGAGATCATATTTTGTGAGCATCGGGGCCTCTAGCCTTGATTGTTTGTATCCTTGTTCTTTTCTTTGTACCACCGGTGGCTTAAGCAGCCATGCTTAACCCCCTTGGAGGTCTTGACCTCGCTTGTTTCTTTAGGCATGGTACCATTCTTCACGGCATAGTAAATGTGTCATCGATTTCTTGCGTGGTTGTGGAGTGTAGCCTCTTTTTCTTTAGGATCCTTTTCTATTGTGACCTTCTCTATCATAGTTGGCAACATTGTCTCGCAGGGAGCTCGGTGGCCTTTTTTGTAGCCTTACTTGTCGAAGTACATACTTTGTGGGTGTTGGTGGGCTAATATAGGATGCGGCCATGTTACATGATGGCTCTAAATCATACTCCATCACAAGATAGGGGATCCTGAAATTGCCCAACCCCTTGATGGCACCTTTAACATGGATGTGCATGTTATGGAACGCGTTACCTTGAAATCGGTGATCTATTCTCTTTACTCTTATAATGTTGGTGATAGTCCATATTTGAAAGCTACACTTCTTAGCATAATGAGATGTCATATAGTACCCGAAGATTTTATTTTCCTTAATCCACATTGGATCTGTTAAGTGCCATAGTGTGGCATAGCGCGGAGCTTCGTACATGGTTGGTTCAATCTATGAAACTAGAGTATCCTCGAGGTCCTGTCCCGATGAGCACAATAAGTACTAGCTTAGCCATATTGGAAGGGCTTGCCTCCTCCCGACCTTGCGCACATTACGAAGAAATTCATGTCGTAGGTAACCGATCAGCCTTAGATCACCCCTTTCTCGCATCGACGGCGAGAGTGATTGCAGGTGGGCACCTCTTTGAGTCTACATTTTCGCATCATTATCAGGAAAGGCAATTGTGCCAAAGCACACCACGGGGTCATTATTTTTAGAGACCGAGAAAACCACGACTCTTATGCGACACCATAAATGCCTTGTCACAGTTTAGACACAAATTTCTCCGGTTATTTTCCTCTAAATTCGACACTACGATTAGGCCCCTTTATTTAGTATTCCTGTGTGATTTAGTGGAGTAATGTTGTGTGATTAGGATATGCTCCCCTAGCTAGAGTGCATCATCATGAACCAAGGCCAACAATTTCTTGATGAAGATGTCGTTGATGGCGCTATGGCCAAAGTGTGAATTTTATGGTAGTGGCTTGGCTTTGATGCAATATGAGCATTTCTCTTCAAGGTTCGAGCCTGAAAATGCCTCCATCATAAGGGACATGATCTGGGTAGACATAAACGCACGAGCTCGAGGGTACTGTCAAGTAATGTCTGATCATCAAACTTGAGGCACGATATTCTTGCGGGGATATTCCCCTCCATTGGGACACTCTCTTGGGATAAGAGTGGATACTTGAGCGCAATTTGTCCACGTCCTTAGGTACTGAGAGATTATTTGTGCGGCTTGATGTGCTAGGAAACTATGGAAGTGATGCTACCTTGACTACATATTCATCCAACTCATGTATAGTTTTGGGCGGTCGTGCATTCATGGCTACTTCTGAATGTACTCCTACTCTGCCCGGAAAGTGTGGTCTAGGGTTGCTTTCCCGGAATCCTGTGTAATTATTCCATAGGAATTCCCCCTCGTTGGCTTGGATTCACGAGGTTTTTATGAATAGGACCTCATGTGACATTTTCATCACCCAATCCATAGTTGTCATACTAGAATGATGTATCCTAGCCCTACGTGCGCAATTCTTCTTAAAATCCTGGATCCGAGTCCGGGCATAGACACAACAAAGATAATAGTAAGCAAGTAACTTAAGGCATGAAATTCATTCGAGTAAAAGGAGACTAAATGTGACCCCACGGGCGATATTTATACTTGTGACGCATCCTCGAAAGGCTCATATGCATTGATGAGGTTCAATTACTAAAAAAAAAAGGTCACAAATATGGAAAAATCACATTAATTTATTTTAAAACACTCCCAAAAATGGTAATAGTTATGTATTATGCGGTTTCTTATTCAATGGCTATTTTTGCATCTTTGCAGTCCACCACATTCTAGATATTGTGCACTCACGCACCTGGTTGCATATAGTCATTGAGATCTGAGAACCATATACAACCCCCCCCCCCCAAACACATGCTGACTGACTAGGTACGCAAGCATGATGGGTGGCATCCATCACATCTCTTAATAGCGCAAATTTCTCCAGCAGTCGACACATCCCAATTGTTACATACCTATTAAGTGCTAGAGTCAGGTGCGATGATTGAATTCAATACTTAGGGATGTGCCTTCTGTAATATCCCACCAATATTGCAGGTGTGCACCTTCCTGAGTCTTAGAGAGGAGAACTTGAGCCTTCAACATTCCGCACGGTCCCCTATATATCACCATTTCCAATTTTCTACAATTCATGGTTTTTATTATCAGCATTAACAATTTTAGAATCAAGATGGACTACTTGTGTAAGAAAGGTGAGGATAAAAATATCATTCAATGAAGACAAAGATCCTTCAATTACCTTATTGCGATTACTCTCTCTAAGTACCATTCGGTTAGCACCTTCCCTAGGGTGTGAGCAGACATATGAACCCTTTCGATCATTGGTTCTTCACCCAAACTTTACCCCATTTGACTAAATAGTTATACAAACTTCTACATGGGTCTCTGTCCTCTATTTTGATTCTGGACATTCAAACCTCGACTTCATCAATTGCGGCTTGTTCTCCCGATTCCCCATATTCTCCTTATGAGTAGCCTGTTGGTGCAGGTAGCGCACGATCCCATATTCAAAGCCTTAAATCTCTTGGTCTTCGCTTCACAGTCCTTTCCAATTTTAATTATAAAAATGTTAACATCATATGAGCCATCATAGTGTGGAAAATTGTGTACCTTAGATGTTATACATCGCATATATCTAGTCACATGATTATAACACGGTACGGATACGTCATCACGATCGGTTGCATGATTTACTCAATTTCACTCTTCGGAAGTAAAAAACAAGAATTTTCCTTCTCCCTTAGATTTCCATCCATTGTTGGGTCGAAGATAATCCTCTTCACGCTAGCTCAACTTATATATTTGGTCGATATCACCTCCAACGCTTACCAGGCTCCATATATTAGTTTCCTTTGATAGGTTCTAGAGGATGATAACTCAAAATCCATTATTCTCAAACTCCATCCTTCTTTTCTTCAAGTATATGACACCATCCATGTCAATAGCCACAAATGTCAATTCCGGAAGCATAGGATAGGTTTGTGTATCATCCATGATCTCTATCACTTCAAAGTCATATTTCACATTAATGCCCTCGATACGTATGACTTGAGGTAACCACCCAAGAGGAATGATCATTTGCGATTGGCCATCGTAGATGGATCGTGGACAATTCCATCTTGGGTTCGCCCATTACCGCGCCATGTTTGTTTTGATAGAACATTAACATCGACCCCGGATCAGAGAACTACACGGTCCATCTCATAAGCTCCTATCTTCTTAGTCGGGTGCATCTCTCTACCCATTCTTTTCTCTTTTTTGTAGATTTTATTGATGGCCGTTGTTCTACCATGGGTGGTCCCTTCTCTACGCAATTATCTATCGATGTCTACCAGTACCCACTACCTCCATGTTGCACGGTAATTTCATACATATTTGCGCGATAATTTCATATGCATGTAGGAAGGATTTAATGTCTTCATCTCCTCTAGCTCCTTGAAATGGTCTACTTGATGTTGATCCACCACCCTCGAGTGAATTCTTTGCCTAAATAAAGGTTTCTTTTGCGCATTGAAGATCAACTCTGTTTATGCTCTTGCATAGGATCCGGATATATGTAGTTGATTGACTTCCTTATCTTCATTGGTAGCTATATCACTCATTGCTACATTCACACTTGGATCCTCCCACGAGGTCGAGCGTGTACCATATGAAGATGTTGTGTTGAGACACACGTCTTTCTTTATATATCTTAGCGGTGGGATAGGACAATATTCAAGCACATGAAAGTTCATAAGATACCGAAAAACTTACGTGTAGGATTCAAAAATCGCATGCATAATGGCCAACAACTCTGTGATTATAAAAATTTACATCCTATTCCTCGACCAAATTATCCACCTCCTGGAAGCCTCTTCCTCTGCTTAAAGATCCCCCATGCCTAGAGGGATGTTGGTGAGAAGGACTTCATTTGCCCCCTATATATTTAAAAATTTATCCATCGGCATCTCATGTGTGCAACGGTGATGCTCATCGTATACAATGACAAACAAAGCACCGAAAAAACTACTTTAAGTGAGGGTAGTCTTCCTAATCCCTAGGTAGGAATACGTGTCATGCGATCTGGAAACATGATAGATTGTACACAGAGATAGGGCTGCTTCAAAGGGGCTTGGACCTTCAACATTCAAATAATTAGTGAAAAAAGGACATTGATCCTTGTAGTGTTGGAAGCTTTCCTTCTACACAGGGTCTCGCACACCCTTCCTTTCCTTATCATTGAAAGGCTTTGAATTTCAGAATGCCAGCTCGGTGAGGTCACGCATTTTTGAGTTCAAGCTATGATATGTGTTGGTGTAACTATTCGTCGACCTATCGGCCTCATTGAATTTGGAAATGTTTTTCTCCTAATGGTTGGCGTAGATGGGGGGAGACGAAGATAGAAATGAACCATTTTTTATGTTGAGTATCGTTAATGATGAACCCTCCAATCACGATGACATGCTTCAACCATTGGTATGCTTCCCATACAAACTCATTAACCTCTGGGTAGATATATTTCATCTCAATTACCCGATTTCAGTATGATTTAGAGCTTGCACAGACTACTCTTTTAGGGTTGTCTTTATGTACATTGCAAGGTAGCATCGAGTTATCCTAAACATACTTCATATACTAATCCAATGATCTATCCTAGAAGAAATTAGTGAGCTACACTTTCTTGATATCATTACGTAACTTTGATGCGCCTTCCACCTTGACCTTAGTCACAAATAAAAAGTTTTCGGTGTCTCCCGATCCCGATACCCTTGAAATTAGGTAGCTTCATTTGATGCGACCATTATTATACCGGGAATAGAGGAGGAGATGGACTATGCGGTGGGGTAGGCGGTCTTGGGTGCGATGACATAACGAGTGGATGGGTAGAATCCAAACTTAAGGTCATTGTTGGTAAAATATTTCTTCGTCGAATCTCTTGAGCTAACGGTTTATCGTTTGACTCACTGCCGGATCTAAGATTTAGAGGGATATAAGGGACTTCTTCGGACTCTTCATGGTAAATTTTTTCCATTGCGCGTAACTAAACCCTTAATGCATTCAATCGGTGTGTTCTCTGAGACAACCCTTTCACACAATATCATCTTCAACGAAAATTTCCAATGAGTCACGGGAACTTACCTCTAGGGCCTTTGAAAATTCTTATTTTATCTAATTCGAGTAAGACACAAAATGATCGAAAGGAAAATTTGGTCACAAGATTTCCAAAGAAGCCGGTTGATCGATGATCTACGCATGACTTATATTATTATCAGAATTTCTCTATTTTTTGGATCAATTCGAAAGTCTACTCGGTATTTGGGTCGTCTCTTATACGGCGATGGAATTTAGATAAGCATGACAACCACTCCTAAATATCATATGTGAGAAATAAATATAATTTCATGCGAATTCGGTATAAATATGTTTTACAACCCATTTTTTCGATTAGATATCTTATTTCTCTTATTCTCTTGAAGCGCAAATTCTATGATCTTTTTTTATCCAACCAATCTTCTAATTTGTTTTGCGGCGCACAACATCAAAATGACAATCCCAACCCCGAGAAATGAAACCATTTGTTGGCTTGAGGGTCTTGACCTAGGGTCGAAAGTTATGGGTAAACCAACGAAACCCTCAACCTCACAGCCACTTTACTTGTGATGATCTACTTGCACATACCAAATTCTCACCCAAATGAATTATTGGAAGGGGGGGGGTACGAGAACCACTTTTCTACATCTTGAGGAAAATAATGAGTGGGCCTTAACAAATACTTGAATTGAAATTATACGGATATGCACATAGAGACTACGCAAAAATTAATAGGATACCACGAGAACACCATCACTTTAGTGCAAATAAAACGAGAACAAAAGATGATCCAATTCACAACTCAAAAAAGACTTAAACGAATCTATTATTTATCAACATTTGATCATATGTTGTATAAAATTTAATACAATTATTTATTTCTAAGTTATACGTCTGGCAACAATCATATGCCATGTTAAATACAAAATCATACTGCTAAAATCATTTGGAAATTTAATCGCGAATTGCAAACACATGAAAGATCAATCACACATAACACAACTTTTTCTTGGGAAATCATACGGCCACAAAACCCCACTGTCATATATTATGTATATATCATGTATCATGAAAAAATATCATACGAAACTCTAATCCAAGGGCTCTCGGTACAATATATATTCATCTCACCTTGCCATACAAAATTATGTGAGATACATGCAATTTGTGCCTCACATCGGCATGCCTCCAATGTAATCACTTCTTGGAGTACAATCCATGAATGAATGAGATCCTACCTTGCCTTGATTGTGCAATCCTCATTAGCATCTCCGATGTGTGTGTGGTTACGAGAGTGCACCTAATAATGTCTATTTGATAGTCAAACTCTCCCACACTGTATATCATTTGGTCTCCTTTGATGCAGGAAATGCATGTAGTTAACGGTAGTAAATCTTGATTGCATGTGAGATATCCCCATGTGAATTAATTTAATATTTAATTCATAGATATCACTAGTGTATCCTTGGTTACAACTACTTAAAACTATCACCATTGAGTTGAACTCACTTAAGCGGGTCAACTATACACAACACATCACATAACTACACATCCAACTACCGGTACAACTTTGAATCACTCGGTTACAACTAAGTCCACTTGCATGTCAAGAACCAAACCAACCTTAAAACTTGAAATTCCTTTAACTTCATAGGTTTTCCACTTTAGTTAAGCGAAATCAAGTGTGAAAATAGATTAATATTTATTGACCCGATTATTGTTAAGAGATAATAATAATCGACATGCATTCTGTAATAGACACTCGATCTATAAATAGACTTAGCACATGCATCTAGAAATAAAACATCATCTATAAAAAAATTCTCACCATTCTAAAAATATACTTCTGTATAAATATAAATTTCTCACAGTATTTAAAAATGGACTTCCACCTAAAAATATTCTGTGGGCCCCACGAGTGTAGGTAATTTTCATAGGATCAATGATGTTGTTTCAGGATGCCAATTTCAATGTTTATTGTTGCAACTTTAACCTCCCTCTCTTGAGAAAGGAATGTCTTTGCATGTGACATGCAAGCAAATGCATTCACCACCTTAACCTTTGCATGCTGTACGACTCCATGCATGCGACACCAGAGCTCTTGTAGCAAACACTTCTCTAGTGTTTGTCTCACATGCAACACTTGCATGAAAACATTTTGAAAATTAATAGCCTCCAAACAACAAAATCCATATAATTCATATCTCATCAATGTCTTATGACTTGTTGGTACAGAGTGCACATGTCTTTTGGATCAACTGCATTATTGACCACATCTGTATCCATACTCTGCCTTGCTTTCAACTACGATCCATGATCTAGTATACATTTCATCAATTTGATTTCATGTCCTCATGATGTTGACAATATGATGCGAGTGTTGTCCTTGATGGCAACCCGAATGAAGATGAAGACATGAGATTGTTGACATGTGTTGTCCTTGATGGCAAACCACACGATGAAGTTATTCTTGACTTTGATGGACTTGGTAAATGATGTAAATCTAATATGAAATGATGTTTGTTAGCAATATGATGCAGTGTTGTCCTCGAATGGCAACCCACTTGATGGGTCTCAGTGGCAACTTACTTGATGAGATTGTGCTTGATAGAATATGTCTTGATGAACTAAATATGAATTGTATACGGTGATTACGAAGGTAATGAAGAAAGGAATTCAACATGTGATAGATCTATGATGAAAAGTATGTCTCAAGGCATGCAGTTTGTCTAGTAGAAGTCGCGTATGCACGCGGTAAAAATACGTGCCAAGTCGCGTATGGGAAAAGACGCTGAAAATTGCAAAACCGGGGGTAACCACTGTAGGCATTGACCCATTGTATTGGGTAACGATTCGTCTAAATGACCTCGTCAGGGAATACCATCGGAAGTAATGTGTTTTTGGCTCATGGTATTGAAAAAGGGTAAGCCTATATAAGGAGAAGAATTTCATTATGCGAATCATGAGTGTGGGTGCGGAAGCGTCGAGCTTGAATGAATACTTCTGCGGCAAGTATACGTATGGAAAGGGTAAAGGTTTGATGATAGATCTGAATCTATGATGCCCCAATAAAGAAATGATGAAGAAGGGAATCTAGATGCGGAATGTATTTTGTATACGCACAGATGCGGTACATGGAAGGCTTAGATCGAGGATGAGGCGAATAAATAGGAAGTAAAGGAGTAAATCTGAGCTGAATATATGATACGAAAGAGTATCTTTAACTCATAATGGTGAAGATATATATGCTAGTTGATAACGAAGGAAATGCGTATATACGCTCTTGAAGAGAAAGTGTGTATCTTGTGATGAAATTAAATACGTAATATGTACGAGTATCAGCTAGTTTATGTGAGCAGTGTGTATATACGCGACATTAGTGAAAGGAAAGCACATATGCGAACTAGGTTTTGCTTGAAGCATGAGTATGAAATGTCTGATATGTTATGCTCTATTGCGCTGCTCTTGTGCAGGTTATCTAAATTGACAAGTATGCGATGGTGATGTATGTTTGAGTTTAAAAGTATATGGAGTGGGTCCGATCTGAAAATTTGATGAAACGTGGCTTGCGGTGGTGTCTAAAGAAGCTTTGGATCCCGATTGAAAATTGATGAAAACGTGGTCCACGGAGAGTCTTGAGGTTGTAGCCTTCGGTCGGGGGGTTGTAGCTCCCATACAGAGGGCGGCAAAACGAGATCAAGGGGTCATAGCTCCCTTCAGACGGTAAGCGAGTCGAGAGGTTGGAGCTCCTTCCGGGGAGAGGCCCCGGTGGCAATGGCAATTGGGTGCACAACGTCTTCGTGAGTCTTGCTAGCACATATGTTGTAAGATGTTTTCTCTATAATAAAATATTGAAGGTGAGCAAGCTGAGTGGTGGTTTCTCGACTTGGGTTTCCACCTAAAATCCTAGTGTTCATGTGTGATGGTTTATTTTGTTCTTACTACACATTTTTACTACTTGTTAAACATGCGATGAATGAATGATGGAGTGATATAAGTGAAGAATTAATGACATAATTAGATCTCTTGTGTATACGAGTTTCATAAAGGTATCACTTGTGTATACGCGAGTACATGTCAATCGCGTATGGGTTTTAGAAGCAAGAAAAAATAAAATTTTTGAATATCACATTAAATGTGAGATTCACCCCAGGTGCCCCCCCCCCCCCCCCCTCTCGGTATTTTTCCCAACAATTGGTATCAAAGCGAGGTCCTGCACGGAGAAACGATCGCTTGAAGGAGATGCGTCGCAATGGGGAAGTCATGAAGGAGTAATGTACGTAAGCCATACATTCAATGAAACGATCGATATTACGGAAGGTACGAAAAAAAGCATATTTGCGAAAGTCTTGGTGCGGATGTATGAGCGATCGTGGAAGAAGGCTATCGATATACGGCAAGTATTCCCTGCGGTCGGGCCGAAAGGAAGAAGTATGAAATCAATGCCAAAGCAGGTGAATGTCTTATTAGGAAGCATGTACGAGATAGAATTTGCTGAAATTGGTGGCTAAATTCGGCAAAAGACATATGGGACAAAATCATTCTAAGCTATAGAGGAGACACGAGAGTAAAAGAAATTGAAACTCCAAACTCTCGAAATTGAATATGAAAATTTAAGGATGCATAGTGATGAAAGTATTGCCGAAGCTTCTTTCTTTGTCTAGATGATATTGTGAATCGAATGAAAATTTGGGTGAACCATAAACGCGATACTACTGCGAGGTGGAAAAAGTCTTAAGATCCTTGACTTCAACATTTGACTCTAAAGTTTGAGCTATTGAAGAAAGGCAAGATGCGCAAACTCTCACTATTGTTCAATTACATGGTATTGACTACTTTTGAAATGAAACAAGGGAGGTCCTTCCCAAATGCGGAAAGTTGCTTTTAAGGTATCTGCAAAAGGAAAAGAAAAGGAAGTTTTCAAAGAACCCGGCTATATATCAGAAGAAGAAGAGGCAATTTCGTGAGAAGAAAACTCCAACTTCGTCTTGAAGATTCAAGGTAAGCTTCCATTCCAAATGTTTTGAGTGTGGAAAGAGTTGGTCAACATGTTGCTAAATGTCCTTATAGAGAAAAACATGGTAAAAGGAAACAATTTGAAAAGAGGAAGAGTTATTGTAAGAATGAAGATGAGGGATGAAGTGTCCGGTGAAAGATGAAGAAGATTCTAACCATGATGCGAAAGTACTCATGGCAAAGAAGCGAAAAGAAGAAGGCTACTCGAAACAAGAAGATATCTCGGAAAACTTGCATAGTAGAAATTGAAGAAGATGAAACATATAGTGATTGGGGTCACGCCAATACTCTTCTTTGTGCAACAATAGTGAAGATAGTGAAAGTAAAGTGGTGGATCTAAGAAGAAGCTATCGAAGATCAAAGTTGAAGAACGACAAAGAAATTGATAGAAAGATTCTATCTACAAAGAGATGATCTCTCAAATGGAAAACCGTACGAAATGCTGAATGGACGGGTGGACAAGTATCGAAGGTTTCATGCCGCCATCAATCAAATTAAAGGACTAGAAGCGAGGAAATCAACGATCTAAATGCGGATCTCGAAAAATCGAGCAAGAAGAATGAAGGACTTGGAAAATTTGCAATCATCTCTCTACAAACGGATCTTGAAGCATCAAGTAAGAAGAATGAGGAACCTCTACAACCATTTGAAAAGGAAGGCCTTAGAAGCAGAAATCATCTCTACCCGAAGAATATCTGGAAAAATCAAATAAGAAGAATGAGGCCATGACAAACATGTGAAGAAAATGAAAAGAAATTGGTTGAAAGAAGAATTCTAAATGCGAAGGATCAAGTAGAAGATGGAAGAAAGAAAAGAAGAAAGCATGACAAAGAAATGTCCAAGCCTTGGAAATTGAGAGGTAAACATTCTCAAAGTAGAATTAGAAGAAAAGGTTAAACTTTTTGAGGTTTCACGATAGTACTAATATTTTGGACAATGATACCGAGTAATCGAAAGGTCTCTGCTTATCAAATTTGGTCTTGGTTTTCCATGAAGCTGACAAGGAGAATCTAGCTCACAAGGAAGTGCTAAAAATTCGAGAGGATGTCAATGCAAAACCTGAAGTGTTGAAAGAGACAAGGTCGACAATAATGATGAAATCTCAAGGAAAACGATCGATAATGTTGAATGTTTTAAATGTCATAATTATGGGCATGTTGCGGCAAATTGTAGGAAGCGAATCATTTCGGTAACCTCAAACAAGCAGAGTTCCTACGTGGCTTCTTTACGGTTTCTTGAGGGATGTTATTTTTTCATGCAACAAGTATGGACATAAAGCAGATAATTGTAAAAGAGGAAGATTAGAAATACTCATTATGATTCTTATGCTTATTTCTCTTGGACACATGAGATGTTATTCTTGTAACAAGTATGTACATGTAGAAAAGATACGAGGTTAGTGAGATATGAGAAATTGGATAGCTTCTAGCACACAAATAGAAAGTTCAAACAAATCTAGAAAAATATGGAGGAATGATCAGAAACGTAGGGAATTTTGACCCTCTTGCATGATCATCAACACGACTTACTTCTCTAATTGGCTGAGGAATGATGTGGGATACATTATGAGATTTAGTAATGTATCGTCACGGGGGAGAAACGTATGATGTCTCTCATGATTGATTTGATTATTACGGATTTATATGTATTACGACGAGCATATGATATGAAGAAGGCAGTGCGAAGTACAAATTCGAGGAGATGAAGGAATGTGAAAATTTTCTATGCTTCACTTTCCATACGGGTTCTATTAACAAAGTCGCGTATACATGCAAGTTCCGATGGGCCAGTCGCGTATGTATTGATGATAAGAGGAATTTATATGATAGGCATTTGAAGATGCGGAGCGAGTTCGGGGGGGGGCATCGGTCGGCGGCCAATATTTGTATTATTATTTCCAATGTTAGCTTAGTTTCTCGGTTCTAAATAATGATGATATGATACATGGTTTCTTATGTTGAAGATTGTGGATGAGTCTTGTTTGCTTTTGATGAAGAGTATTCATTGTTGAGATAGAAGTCTTATAATTCGGAGATAAGGGCGAGTTCATGCAGAGATTTTTGTTGATGACTTGCTGATGAACGTATTCGAGTTACCTGAGATTGAGAAGAACCTTTGGTTCGGGGAGCGACGGAGTTGGATGCTAATGATTGCATTGTTGGAAATATGGCTTGCTTATTCTTTGGTTTTTGTGATACTCATGCTCAAATGATGATGACTTGGTACATGGTTTATTATTATGAGATTTTGAGCCACAGTTGCTAATAAGTATCTTTTGTGCTCACACATGGATGAGTTAGATTTCGTTTGATTCGAAATAAGAATAGATCATGCGAGAGTTTATTCTTATGGTTGAGATCTTTTGCCTACATATGTTACTTCATGTTAAATCTTGAAGATATTGATGATATTGGACCACATGGATGATTTCTTGACACATATTTGAAGATGTTGTTCGAGTATGATAATCTCTCTGGAAAGATTGTATTGATCTTTGCAAAGAATCTAAGGCTTGGTTATTAATGTGCTTATGCTACAGTTGGATGATGCTTGAAGACACAACTACACTATTCTATCTGTCATGGTCGAGGGGAAGCATTCAAATATCCCGGATAAGAAGGCCCAGTTTCTTGTCTTTTTCTCACAAGAGGATCAGATCTAGTTAAAATATAGAAGATGGTATTGAGATCGTGGGTTTCCTGCAAGCTCACGATTATTTGTATATCTGTGAATTTCATGCATAGAAAACGCGTATGTACGCTGGCGACATTTTTTTCTAATTAGGTCGGCTCTCTTGACACGGTATGATCTTCATTTTGGTATCTACGATACTTACATTTGGTATCTCTGAGAGTGGTCGGTTTACACTACTTAATTCTATTTAATGTTTTGATAAAGATGCCTTGATGATTTGTTGGTAAAAGTGTTCGGGATGCACAAACTAAGGGGGAGCCTTAGTCATATGGAAAAGGTTGCTTGGATGCATAGATTCGGGGGAGAAATTAGCTTTGTTGAGTATAATGCATTGTTGGCATTGTAATTAGTTCTGAAATATGTTCTCTTTCTTGAGGACTTTAGAATTGTTGGTCTTAAAGTTATATTTGTAGTTTGATGAAAGTTCATATAGAGATGCGATGTAAAAATGTAATATTCATTCATGTAAGGACTTGATAAATTTGTAAACCCACTTGGTTGGAGTGGTAGGTCAAATTTTGTAAACCCTTGGTTGGGTAGTTGAGTCTCATATGTAAATCCACTTGGATGGATCTTTGATGTAAGTATGAGTCATTGGTGATAGGAAATTCATAGAGTCATGTACTCCATTGGAAATTATGTTTGAAGATTAGAGGCATGCACTGGGGGGGATCTTGGTCACTTCGGCCCGCTTCTTCACATAGGGAGAAAAGGGGGGAGAGTATGTTGGTTTTTGATCAGCCCTTTGCCCTTGAAGTCAAAGGGAGAGTGACATAGTGTTTGAATGAAGAGAAAGAATGGTGTCAAAAATGGAGATAATGACATGGTACACAATACATTGTAGTAACGAACACCATCGTGGTTGCCCATCGAGTCCAAAGGGGGAGATTGTTGGAAATATGATGCGAGTGTTGTCCTTGATGGCAACCCCTTTGAATAGAAGATGAAGACATGAGATTGTTGACATGTGTTGTCCTTGATGGCTCACATTGAAGTTATTCTTGACACGATGGACTTGGTAAATGATGTAAATCTAATATGAAATGATGTTTGTTAGCAATATGATGTTGATTGTTGTCCTCGAATGGCAACCCACTTGATAAATGATGGCAACTTACTTGATGAAGTTGTGCTTGATAGAATATGTCTTGATGAACTAAATCTGATGTATCTGATGAGTACGGAAAATTAATGAAAAGAATTCAACATGTGCTAGATCACTGATGAAAAGAGTATGTCTCGAGGCATACGCGGATTTTCTAGTAGAAGTCACGTATGCACGCGGTAAAAATACGTGCCAAGTCGCATATAGGCTTAAGCGCTCAAAAAGTGCAAAACCCGGGGATAACCACCATGGTATTGGCTTTATTTTATTGGGTAATGATTCGTAAATGACCTCGTCCGGAATACCATTGAAAGTAATGTGGTTTTGGGTCATGGTATTGAAAAAAGGGTAAACCTATATAAGAAGAATTTCATTATGCAAATCATGAGTGTGGGTGCAAGACGTGCGAGCTTGAATGAATACTTCTCTTGTGAAGGATATCTATATGGAAAGGGTAAAGTTTTGATGATAGATACGAATATATGATGCTGATAAAGATGATGAAGAAGGGAATCTAGATTTGGAATGTATTTTGTATACGCACAGATACATTTATGGAAGGCTTAGATCGAGATGAGGCGAACATCGATGCGAAGTAAAAGGAGTAAATATAGAGCGAATATCTAATGCGAGAAAAGTATCTTTCTAATAATGGTTGAAGATATGCGCTAGTTTCGAGAGGAAGCGCGTATATACGCGGCTTATTTGAAGAAGCACGTATGCACGATGAAATTAAATACGTAATATGTACGAAGTATCTGTTTGGTTTATGTGAACGGAAGCGAAAACGTGTATCTTAACATTTATCGATGTGAAAGGAAACGCATTATGCGAAATAGGGTTTGCTGAAGCATGAGTATGAAATGTACGTCTTGTTCTCTTATTATTCTTGCTATCTTGTCAGGTTATCGTTAATGAGTATCGATGGTGATGTATGTTTGAGTTTAAAAGTATGGAGTGGGTCCGGTCGAAAATTTGATAAACGTGGCACAGTGGTGTCCTAAAGGAAGCTTTTGGATCCGGTGTGAAAATTGATGAAACGTGGTCCACGGAGGGTGCTAAGGGTTGTAGCCTTCGGTCGGGGGGTTGGCTCCCGCCAGGAAGGTTTGGTAGCGAGATCGGGGGTCGTAACTCCCCTCGGGAAGGCAGTAAAAGCGAGTCGGGGGTTGGAGCTCCCTTCCGGGAGAGGTAGTAAACGGCAGGTGGGTGCACCAACGTCTTTCGTGGGAGTACGCACCCGGCACATATGTTGTAAGATGTTTTTCTCTATAATAAAATATTGAAGAGGCAGCAGTAGGCGGTGGTTTCTCCTAGACTTGGGTTTCCACCTAAAAATCACGGTGTTCATGTGTGACCTGCTATGTGTGATGGTTTATTATGTTCTTACGCACATGTTTACTGTTTATTAAACATACGATGAATGAATGATGGAATGATATAAGTGAAGAATTAATGACATAATTAGATCTCTGTGTATACGCGAGTTTCATAAAAAGGTATCCAGCGTATATACGCGAGTCTATATCGAGGAAAGTAGCGTATGGGTTTAGAAGAAAGAAAAAGTAAAAGTTTTGAATATGTAGTAAATACTGATTCACCCCCCCCTCTCGGTATTTTTCCCAACCATATGACATCTGGCTTACATCAAATCCAAATGATCCTGCTACTATTGTCTTATGGGCTCCTCGTAGCCGGGTTCGATTCATGGATCCCACGCCATCTCAATGAATCCTACCCATAAATTTCTTCTTGGGATTACTCATGCATGTTGTGACCTCTCACCTAGTGGTATGTTTGCATGCACTCCCTCTACTCATACGACTCGAAATTTTCGGTTGAGTGGTTTCTCCCACTCATGAGTCCTCATCTTGTGGATGCTCCACATCCAGAAATTTCTCTGCCTACATGAAAATCCCACTCCCTCTCAAGCGTCAATTGCATGGCTTTCTCACACTTCCCAATAGTATTAAGCTCAGTAGAAATCCCATCTACATAAAGTATATATATATTCTTAACTCAAATCCCAACCTTCTTGGCTTGCCCTGTTCTTTGTGTCACGAAAACTTTTGCTTCACTAAATACAACATCATAGCCTCTATCCTTTAACATTTGCGACTAAGACTAAATTTTTATTCAAACTTGGAACATGCATAACATATTTTAAATGAAAGAGTTTGCGACACCTACGAAGGTAATGGTACCAATTCTAGTTGCAGCATGTATCATCCATCGTCACTCAACTCAATATGCATCCCCAAAGATCTTTCTCCTCCAATTCAACACAGGAAATGTTTTCTTATCTCTGATCGTGAAAGGAAGCAACATTATCAGTACCACCCCAACCCCGATGCACTTGAAACCATGCATGTGATCAATGAGAATTCAAGAGCCTCTAACTTCAGCTCCAACGGCCATCTTGTTCTTCTTCTTATGTGGACATTTTTGTGGAAATATGTCCATACTGCATTAATGATAAGCAACAGCTTTAGACATGTTGTGCTCCTTGCCATATTCACCGACCTCGATTTAGAAATGGAATTTCTTCCTCCTCTTCACCTTGGTAGCGAAGAACAATCCTCTACATCATCATGCTTTGATGAAGAACTACATATACGGTATTCTGCTTTGAACTCCTCTGCAACCAGATCCAACCACGGTCGTTCCCAATCTGGCCGATTTTTCTAGTTCGTTGACGGAGTCTTCATAGTGTGCCAACTCTTAGGAAGTCGAGTGCAGGCCTACAAATCATCATCGACAACACTTACTCCTACACTCTTGAGCTCATCCCTACATTGGAAAAACTTTGTTAAGTATACGGAATATTGTTGTTCTTTTCCATATTGATCTTCCCAAGTTTATCTTTGAGCACAAATTCCCTATGGTCGCTCTTGCTTTCGAAAATATCCTCAATCCTTCCACATAACATGAGGTAAGCACCAGAAGGCTTGATACAATGTGGTCTCATACATGAACGATACCGATCCTCCTCACCCTTGCTACTTTATTTTTCCATGCATCGAAATGCTGCAACATACGCTGATAGGCTTAGGAACATCTCTGTGATGAATTTCTTCAAGCCATTATCTTGGCGCACCACCTCCATCCTGTCCTTCCAAGCATTTTATTTTGAGCTTCTCTCGAGTGCATACTCTAGCTGCAAGTCATTGAAAGCCATTTCCATGTTTACTCAACTATCGCACCAAGAAATTCTTGCGGCAATTTAGTGCTTCCTGACAAACTTAGCTACTTGCTTCAATGTTAAAATATTCTTTGCACCAATACAATGTAAATTTTAATAAAATTATGTATTTTCTACAGATTCTCTGATCTAAAATGATATGCCATTGTTAAATACATAATCCTTCTACTAAAACCTTTGTGGAAATTCAATCACCAATTGCAGACACATGAAGAAATATCAATCACACATAACACAAATGTTTTTTACGAGGAAATCATAAAGCTAAAAAGCCCCACTATCATATATTATGTATATATCATGGATCATGAAACAATCTCATACAAAACTCTAATCTAAGAACTCTCGGTACAATATCTGATCATCTCACCTCTCATACAAAAATTGGCAAATACGTGTGCCAATTTACTACCTCTGAATGCTTTGCCTCCATTCTGCAAATACTGTTGATCACAATCCATGAATGAATGAGATCATACCTTTCCTTGACTTCAAAATCCTCGTTGGAATCTCAAATGTGTGTGTGGTTGCAAGAGTGCACCCATTAATGTCACAAACTGATAGTCAAATTGTCACTTCACCTATCTCTCAAGCTGGGTCTCCACAGATCGACATGCATGTAGGCACGCTAGTAAATCTTCAATTGCATGTGATATCACTCCATGTGAATTAATTTAATATTTAATTCACTTATCTCTCACTAGTGTATATTTAGTTCAACTGAATTCTGTAACCTAGCGAGTTTAACTCACTTAAATAAGTTAAACTACTTTACAACTAGCATAGCTACACATCAACTACGTTACAACTTTGAATCACTCGATTCTGACTAATTCCACTTGCATGTCCCACGAACCAACCTTAGAACTCAAAAATTCCTTGACTAACTTTTTTTCCACTTCGATTCGCCGGGAAATAAAGTGAGGAATAGATTAATATTTATTGTCCAATTATTATTAAGAGATAATAATAGTCTACATGCATTCTATAAATGAACATGTGATACGCAAATGAACTTCGCACATTCAACTAAAATAGAACATCATCTATTAATACAATTTTCTCGCCATTCTAAAAATAGACTCCCACTATAAATAAAATTTACTCACCATTCTAAAAATAGA
Source organism: Pinus albicaulis (assembly GCA_034641835.2). Taxonomy (NCBI): domain Eukaryota; kingdom Viridiplantae; phylum Streptophyta; class Pinopsida; order Pinales; family Pinaceae; genus Pinus; species Pinus albicaulis. The sequence goes on along the minus strand of JAXQQM020062017.1, from coordinate 141,126 downwards.
ATTCCACCTAAAAATAGCGTATGTAGGCCCCACCTAGTGTAGGTGCTTAATTTTCACTAGGATCAAAGATGTTGTTTCGGGTTCCAACTTCACTTTGTTTCTTGTTGCAAACTTCAGCATAAGTTACCCAAATATCTTGCACAATAGATAATAGCCGGCTTAGAGTAGTGCGGTCTCAGCAAAGTGTAATGCATGACACTTATGCATAACCTAAGAAGGTTATCTCAAATAGTTACTTATGTTGTCTCCGGATATATCATTCATTACATCAATCTTCCTTACAAAAAACCTTACCAAACCCTTACAAAAATCCTTCCATGCACCACTGACTGATAGAGTTTGCACACAACTAGGTCTAGGTCTGCATTACATAGCCGGCAAAGACCTTTAACCTTAACATAGATGAGACTCTTACGGACTATTTACGAGAATAATCATAAACTATCTTTCACAATCATCGGCTTCTTATCGTGAACATCTTCCTCTGTTATATGTGACTAGTCTCTTGAAGATACTAACATCTCAAACCATAGTTTGAGGCCCACGATTATGTTTAAGTCCATTTACACAAAAATAGGGGACTTTGACCACCCCAAGAAACCCTTTGACTCCCTTTGCATAGTGCGCACATATAACATTACCCAAAATAGAGCTTTGAAATTTGTGCCTTAGGGGATAAAACGATAGTTGAGTAGAGTTGGAAGGTTACTCATAATCCTTTCGAGTTCAAGGGTTTAGGTTTCCATAATACTTATCCTTGTAGACACCATAACACCATTCTTATTACTAATAATAGATAACACCCGTACTTGGGAAAGGGGAGGATGGCTTTCGAGGAAACACATATTTTCTTCTTGATTTGGGAAATAGTCGGTAAAATGTGGAGCATAGCGGATGTAAATTCCAAAAATCTATTGATCTACGCATAATGTGGACGAGTCTTTTTTTGTGAGAATGTTTGTGATTAAAAATAAGACACGGATGACTAGATTTCACTTCTCTTCCCGATATTGATTCTTGCTTTTCCTATGAAGGTTTCTCTTTCTTATTCTTTCCTTTACCATTTTTTTTTATAGTTTCTTGAGATTTTATCTTATTGGATTGAACATAAATTTTATCGGAAATTACTCACGAGGTAGGATTTGCATGGTTTTGATTGGTCATGATAGGATAATTTCCAAATTATATTGATTAGAATATCTTCTCATGATTGTTGTCCGATAGAACCAACCGGGCCATTAGTAGCATGTCATTCGAGGAGGAATAAGGTGGAATAGTGTCTTGTAGTCCTGAAAGCATTCGGTTATCTTCTCATAGAGCATCTTAGGATTGAGTATAAATCAAAACTAGATATTGAGAAAATGAAATGATTTAAATCTTCGTTAACAACTCTTCCTTTGTGTCTTCGGTTATGGTATCTGAAGGGATATAGCCAACTACTAGCTAACGATAAATCATCTCGAATGTAAGTTTTGACCAATCGACATTTGATGCCTGGCTCATGAATATGATGGGATGTATAAGCTTGATTATATTAGTTCAAGGAGGTCAAGCTCAAGTTCCGGTTCATAACATATATGAAATTGGAAATCGTTAGAAATGTGTTTTCCATGTTATGGAAGTTGTTAAATGAAGCTTGGTAATTCAACATACCCACTTAGCTATAAATGCGGTAAGATCTCTCTGGAAAAGTCTTAAATCAATGGAGTCATCATTTAGAGCTTGTAAGAACACCATGAGTGATAGGTCATAGTGAGTGGACAATTATTCTCAAGGATTTATATTTATATTTCGAAATATCACTTAGAAATTTGGTAGGAATGAAATTACGACCATGAAGGGGAATGACAAATGGGATCATTCATTAGCCAGGATAAATTGTAACTCAAGTGTTGCAACAAATGGAAACTAAGCAGTAAATTACATTTGTGGAGGTTGACCCTATGGATGAGACTTACAGCTTTGTGGTGGAGGGTATGTTGGGTATGATGGAATGGGTTAAACGCTAATATTCACATTCCACCGCAGTAAGGAGGATTTTGATAACCATAATAACCACGAGAGGGTACCTAGTATAGGACATAGTATGTTATTGTGAATAAACCTCCCACTAACAAATGAGTCATATTGTTTCTCAAAGAAATATGATGTGGAATGAGTGGAATAGGTTTTTAGGTTCTCATTAAAAGGTACCGAGATGATATTCCAAATGAATATGATAAAAAGGAAATCGATGGACTGATCGACACACCAGGAAAGGTTCCGGAAAATAAATTTTAGCTAGGTGGTATTAATGGAACGGTATACTAATGCGTTTTTGGTGAAGTTAAATAACATATTATGTTCTAAAAATTCATTCAAATCAATCATAATAGTAGAAATGATTTGAGAGACCATCATTGACTCAGTAATGGTTAAACTTATCGAAGGATTTTCCAAGGGAAATTCAAAGGTGAACTAAAACGAGGTAGTCTAGATGAAGGAGCTTATAATTCGGTATGAGAGGTAAGAAAGGATGAGATTGATAAATGATTCCCTATTAAATGGATAGTAGATGAAGGTAGAAGACCCTTCTTCGGTAATTTCATAAAATTCAAAGACAAGGTGAAATTTTCTCTCTATGAGGACCAAAATTTACATGTTGTGGTTGAGAAAAAGGAAAGAGAAGAAGAAGAAGTCTGAAGTACTCATTTATATTATCTAACGTTACTCAAGTTTTATGACCTAAGGTTATAAAGTATACGAATATGGAAATTCGGGTTCAATGATCTAGGATTTTAATGTTTGAGGATTTAGCTTCAAATTTGTAAGACTCACCGACTAGTAAGGATGTAATTTGGGGTCAGTACTTATAGGAAGTGATGATTTTGGTTGGTTAATTTCCTTATTTGGTTCCTAAAGGGTAGCTTCCAAGTACAGTTTAATTATTTTGTTTTCTTATTCTTACAAAAACTAGGTGTTGCTTCTAGATGTAAAGAATGTTACATTTTACGTGAATGATGAGGTTGTTGAGGTTTATTCATGATGGATTAATCAATTTTATAAATTAACAACAAAAATTAAACAACATGGGGTAACTAGGAAAAAGGGTTTACCAAGCACCTATGAAGCGCAATATACCATTTCTAGTATGTGCGGGCAATCTCCTTGAATGATGTGTTCGGTGTATCATAGTAGACAAGGATTCCAACTCGGTTACTGTGGAAAGATAAGCTGACAGCAAACCCAAATTAAAAATTCATGTAATAAAGTTAATAAAGGGAAAATAATAACAATGGTCATGATACATGTATGCCAATCTTAATGTTGGGAAAAACATAGTAACGAGGATCACTTGTGATTAATTAATAGCTATGGAGAGTGTGAAAGGAAATTGCAAAGGCTTTGGAAAAGAAAAGTGGCATTTATTAGTAATTTATCAATAAAAATAATGGAAATTGGAGAGAAAAGGAAGGTGAAAGGTCATAGGTTTCATGTGAGGAGGAAAATGAAGGAAAATAGTGGAAATTGAAGAAAAATATAGGCCTCATTAATTAAAAGGCTTATGAGATTGGATTTTATTATCCTTTTTTTAGTTTAATTTTGGAGCTCTCATTTTATTCTTTCTCTCTCATAATATTATTATGAGATATTTCTTGGAGAACTATTAGAGTGTGGAATACTTGGGATTTGGAGCAAGAAGTCAAAGGAAAAGCATGAAAGTGCAAGAGTACATCAAGATAAAAAAATACAATGGGTTTATTTGCAAGGTCGAGTTGGACATCATCCCAAAACATAGATCCAATATCCATTAGGGTCTATCATACTCTAAATTAGTTGCTACATTCCCTAAATAAGTCATTCCATTGGTGGTTTTCCTTCATGAAAGTTTCACTTCTTAGATGCGAGTTGAAGTGCCCCATTGAGCCACCAACACACCCCAAGGCTATAGTAGCGCTGCAAAGCATCTACTCCCATGCAGAGGCTGGCACAGGGAGGATCTGAGCCCACTTTAGAGTGTGTTGGTCAACGGCGGGAGTGAATTGTTAATTAGATTCACAGCAATCTTCCCAACCTCTAGTGGCATCTGAATTTTTCCAACTTTCACCTCATATAATGACTTAGAATATGGACACCATGGATCATTAAACCTCTTATCCTCCTATTCCCATGAAACAGAAAACCTCTTCATCCATTTTTGGAAAATCCATTCAATAATTCATTAATGTCAAACTACCTTCATCTTTACTTATAAATAGAGCATTGATCGTAGTGCACAAAGAGAAAAGAATTTGTATTAACTAGTTTTATGATGAATGAATCATAGCTCTTGGAGGTTTTTTTGCATGTATTGTTATGTTGTTGGAGTGATGATGTTGGTGTGATGAAGATGGAGGACTAAATGCGGAGTGAGTGGCATCAAATTGATCAACTGGTTGTAACTTCTCCTTCTACATCATAATAAAGAAATTTGTTCCTTTCTTAATGTGTATCGATGATGTTATATGCATATTTACAAATGAAATTGATTCAATTTGTTTAACTTTATTAGATCATATGAATTTATGTAAAGCTTTCTACACTGTTTTTCCATTGTGAGGTACAATCATGGAATTTGGACTCTGATTGATGAAGCGGTCAAGAGAGTGATGAAGGGAGGTGAGGAAAAGTGAACATATTACAAGTATATTTCATTCCCTTATATATTCATTTTAAGGAAAAGGTCAAATATATTTCTTTCTTTTGTTCTAAGTATAGTCATACACTTGGGAAGCTTACTTATCAGTAGGTTTGATTCCTATAAAACGGTATTTATTGCAAGTATTGAGTTGCATGTATGATTTAATTACTAGTTTTGGCATGCATGGCGCATGAATGTGGTTTTTTTTTTTTTGTTGGTTACGTCCCATGGTGGCGTGGAGAATTTCTGGATTGAAATTTTTTTTTCCTATCCTTTCCATTTCTTGTATAGCTATGGTGTTGTGGGTTTTCCTTTTTCTCTAGTTGGTGGACATGTTCATTATGGTTGTGGGTAGAGTTAATAGTTAGAAGACTTGGTTGGAAAAATACTCTAGAAGCCACGGATTTGGAAAAATACTCCTAGAATCCCTTGGTGGGTTGAGTTACTAGTCCTAGAAAGCCCTGGTTGGAAAAACACTATGGAATCACAGGAAAATTTGTGGGTTCGTTACTTAGTCCTCGAAAGCCTTGTTGGAGCCAATGATCAGAAGTCGTGAACAACTTTGGTAGAGATCGATGCGGATATGGTTGCGATTTTTTTGACTATGAGGTGGAATTATTAGTTCGGGGTTGATGTGGTTTGGCCTCTCGAAGCCATACTTTGAATTCTTTTTTGTACTCCATGAAAGGATCCCACATTCATGCTTGGAATATGGCACGGGGAGTTATTGGCTGAAAGAAATAATTGGTTTACTTGCTTGATCTATTGTCGAGTGGTACATGAAAGTCCCGAAGCTTGGTTTCATTTCATATGTTAATAGGAGTTATTTTTCCTCTTGTATTTCGTGGGTATTTGTATTTTTTATTATGTGATCTCATTTCTTGTCTTATCATTGATATTTTGTTGGTTGTACTCTATTTATAAGCATGCTTTTATGACGGATATTAATGATGGCTCTCATCGAGTTTTTAAATAATTTAATGGATAATGAATGTATGACATAATAGATGGTAATGCAACTATTTTGATAGGATATCAATCCTTCTTGGCAATTCTTAGATAAGTAAGAAGTCCCTATGCTCATATTAGTTTATATGACACATGGGTATATGTTCATGATGTGTTTTACAAAAAAAAATTCATGGATAGGCAACTGGGATTAGGTCCTTATTGAGAGTTTTTTTCATTAGAGGCTTCTTCATATTGTTATCTATCTTTCTAAGAGTTTCACAGTTACGGGAAAGGGCGATCGCGGCCTTGAAAAATTGCCTTGGAATCGAAGGCCCTTTGACACAAAAATTCTGAAAAAATGTTACGGTTGCATGGATTCCTTGTTGTGCATGTCAACTGGAGGGTTTTAGTCACATGGACGGCGGCTTGTCTTAGGGATTTCTTACCTAGAAGGTTGGTTGGATCACGAGAAGGGTCTATAGCATTTGAGGAAGGTCAAATTAGTATTTCCTTATTGGTTCTACTTCCTTAGCTTATTCTTGGGAGTTTAATCATGTTGGCTTGAGGGGTCTTGGTAGGGGTTGGTATGGATAAACCAAAAAAACCTCCAACTACTAGCCTTTCGGCGGTATTGATCTACTTGCGCAAACCAAAGCCTCACCGTGGTATGGGGGGAGGTTGGAACTAAGTTCCACACTGCGAGGGTTAATTATGAGTGGTACTCATTAAAAACCAAAACGTATACAAATGCATGCCTGTTGCACAAACATTAACATAATACCAAAGAATCGCTATCACTTTAGGTGCGAACCATGAAAACATAAGCCATTCCAAGTCACAACGCATAAAAACTTAACATATTTATTAGGTATCAACATTTAATCATAAGCTATCCAAATATCTCTCCCAATAGCTTATAAAAGAACAAAAAGATAGAATCACGAATTAAGGTTCACTTCGGTGCGATCACGAGATCGAACCAAATCTCGCTATTACTTAACATAAGTGATATTCATGCATAAACATGTCAATTATCTTTGTGCATTGATTAGTAAACGGGATAGTGTGATCTCATAAAATAATAATAGTAAGAATAACAACGATTAGACACATAACCTGGAGGCATTTTATAAATATTCCTTATACTAATCCTTTATATTTGTCGATACATCATCTTTTACTTTAAAAACCATACAAAACCCTTTCGTGCAAACGACGGTAGAGTACGAACACTGACCGGACTAGGTCTCCATGCATACGACCCCGGCCACGGGCACTTTTGCAACTCTAACATTAGAGACCCTTACACTATTTTTGAGCAAAATCATAAACTATCTTTCATCATCCACTACTTAGCAGACATATTCTGCTCCCCATTTATATGCACAGAACACGGATAATATGGTCTCAAACCATGGATTAAGGCCCAAAGTTTACATTTAAAGTTTATTTACGAAAAAATAGGGGTGACTTTTGAAGTCCTTTAACTCCTTTGCACAATGCACACATACACAATATTACCCAAAATGGAGCTGCGAAACTTGTGCATCGGGGGACTGACTCCAACGAAAACTGACACAAACATGTGACTCATCTTGATTCATTGGGCGTGGGCCTGAGGTTTCCTTGTCTTGCTTGACGACTTTCATTTAACATATTCGGGGAGGAATTAACCATTGGTGGCCGGGCGCACAACACCATCATCGATGATTTCTTTCACAACATGGAGCCAAGCCGGTGAATTAGAAATTTCATAGGAGTGGCGTGAAAACTTATCATATAATAAGACCAAATCCACGACCTAGAATACCTTCGTCGATGTTTCAATCATGCCATGATTTTGTGTGCCTTCTATAATTGTTGAGTGATAATTTTTAATAAACCAATCTTATTCCGGAGCAACCGATTGTGCAGTCGTTCTTAGTGTATCTTCTTATTTGCCATATTTGTAAATGTTGCAACATGCGGAAGTAAGGGATGATTAATTCCATTGGCAACACAACCTCTTGCCCATACACCAATTTGAAAGTGTCTATCCCATCAACTTCTTGTAGAGTAGATGTATACGCGATAGAGCTGCCAGTAACTATTCATCCATATAATTTATGTTAGCATTACATACCTTAGTGAGCGTTGCCTCTGATATTTTTATTGAATGCTTCATGTGCCATTCCTATGGGTGGTATAGGGTACTCTTACGATGGTGCATATTGAACTCTTTGGTGAGTGCGTCGATGGTTTCATTGAAAAAATGTGTGCCACAGTCGGTAGATCACAATATTGGGGAAACTATGAGTGTCACATTGTTTTCAAATATGAGTGTGTTAATTAATTATCGAAAGTGCGGTCCCTTACGGGTTTGGCTTGACCCATCTAGTAACATAATGTTGTTTTTGATGAGATAGTGCATGCCTTTGCACTTTCCGGGGGGTTGATATGGTAGATAAAATAAATATCCCATTTTTCAAAAGCTCGTAGGGCCATGCAGGGTTACATGGGAGTCTCATCTCGGTGCGAGGTTTCATGCCCTTTGGGAAACATCACATACGCAAAAATGTGTAGCGGCATCATTATCGACATGGGCCACCAAATTATAGCTCTTAAAATTTTGTGTCATCACCTTGCGGGTGTAGTGACCCCCAACAATTCGACCATGGGCATCATCTAGAATTGCACATATTTCATACTCGAGGACACACACACGCATCACTTCATACGCACCTAGTTTGTACAAATTCCTGGTGATGATGGTGAAATCATATGTGTGTCTTTATGATTTCTTTCTTGTTGGGTAGTATATTCACCGGAGTCGCATCCAATAGTCGGGAATTGAATGATATGAGTATCATTAGCCACCTTTATTTCAAATATTTGCACGTCGAGACGGAAGCCATCCTCTAGGTTGGTTCTTCCTTGATTTCAATGTGTGACAAGTGATATGACCTGACATTTTAGGCATCTTCGTTACCACAATTTCATGATCATATTCTGGCTTCGGTAACAATCATCAAGCGAGATCATCCCCCCGCTCAGCCTGACATAGAGCTTGTTGACTAGGCTGAAGAAGAATGGTTAGTGAACATCTTGAAGTGACTGCTCCTAATAGGTAGTGGCGATTACTTCTGCCACATACCTACATAATATCCTTCTCATTCCATGGTTGAATATTTACGTTCTTCATTGGTCAATTTTATATTGGCATAGGCAAGGAGGTGATATATTTCTCCTACCCGTAGCTATGCTAACACGACTCGAGAAGCGATGAACGATGCATCTACACATGTACATGGAATTCCTTCAACTAGTTTGGGAAGACTAGGGTGGATAAAATATATATTTTCTTTTAGAAACTTGATGCTCTTTGGACACTCATCGTCCTAGCGAATGTAGCATCCTTTTTAGTAGCTTTTCTATAGCGCGGTGATCATTGCATAGCCATGAATAAATTTAAAATTAATGCCTAGTGTGCCCCGAATCGAGCACACTTGATTCAAATTCATAGACACCTCTAGATTAGCTAATACGCAATCTTGGCGAAATTCGACCGTCAACCCTTTTTGTAACATAACATGTCAGGGATTACCCCAAATGGTACACGGAAGATACACTTTTCAAAGTTTAGGGATATATGGTATTTCCTACGAGTATTCGACATGAGGTATGAGTTTGAGACATGATTATTAAAGAGTCCAAATATATTTTAGTCATCAAAATATACTTTAATAACTTGTGGATAAATTCTTTGAAGGCCGACTTACCACCACCTTGAAAATGACGAGTGCCAAACCAAATGGAATTATCATATATTGAAAGACACCCATTCCATAGCAAGAGTATTCTTACTCCCAGTCTTCTGCTGTCTAGTTTGATGATGCCAAAAAGAAAACCCATCAGTAAAGGAATATGCATCTTGCCCACCAACATTATCCAAGATTTCATCGAAAAGAGCGGGTAAGGAATGGATCGTGCACACAAGCATCATTTAGTATGTGCAAATCAACACGGATCAAATTTTTTCCCTTAGTCTTCTTGTCTTACACTACCATAGGGCCTAACCCATTTATATTCTTACATGTATCTCAATGATGCCTACCACAACCATTTTGTCAAATTATTCTTCACCTTTGCTTCTGTGGATTCGGCCTGACATGGGAAATTTTGACCTATTGTGCATCTGGTTTCAAGGTGATCCTCATAACCCCGAGGTCCTCGATTATTCCCTTTAGTTCGAGAAAAATTTGTAGAGAACGAGATCTTGTTGATACTGTCAATAACCTTGACTTTACCTCTGATATAGTCATCCTAGTAGTGTCCAATATTGACGATTTAGGTTGTTCTTCGGAGAAAATATTCACCTATCTAATCTTTAATGGCTTTTTTTTTTTTAGGTCGGGCGCGATCAGAGAGGACTGACCCTTGTGTATTTGGCCTAAGATCGGGGATAAATGTTCCTAGTGTTCTCGTTATATTCTTCAATGGTCGTTCTCGTAGTTTACAATTTCCTACGTCTTCACATCCCATGCTAGCACAAAGCACATTATACCCTGGTCGAGGGAGTCATCGAACAAATGGCTCGATATCTGCGAGGCTTTTTCCAGTCCCTCGATCCATTGTGGTCCCGAAGGTTAACGGTAATATTTTTATCATTGTAACCCAATTTTAGAGTTCCCTGAAGCGTAACTCGAGTCACCAAATACCACCACATTGAGGATTGGCCCTAGCATATGTGAATAAACATGTGAGTCCATTCGGACCTAGATTTCTTATCCACAGATCTCCATCGATGTAGTCGAGGGTGTTTACATGGATCATACGGAAAAAAAAACCTTGGTTGTTCGAAGTGGGCTACTTTCAAGCACAACTACATCACTTTCTTCATTCATCCAATGTGCACGGAGTTGTTCTTATGGGTCTACAACAAGCGGCGGGAGTAGTACGCAACCCCATATTCAAGCATGAAATCTCTCTTCTTTGACACAATCTTGTCCTTGTCATGATAAACTTATTTACATCAGACTAACCATAATAGTGTAGTATATTACGTGCCTCAAATATTATACAACACATGTATCTTGTCACATGATTACGATTACCTTACAGAACATCTCATGTAATCGGGTCTTCGATTCTTGGGCTCTCATCATAATAAGAGATTTCCCTTCGCCATAAGACTTCCTTTCTTGTCGGAGTTAGTCCAATCACATTTGGAAATTAACGATATCATCTTATAGCTTTGGGTAATTTCATCCTCAACGCACACACGCTTTATATATTTGTGTCTTTCCACAATTAGAGGGAAGATAACTCAAACTCCATTATTCTCAAACTCCATCCTTCGTTTCTTCAAGTCTATGACACCATATGTACGATAGACCAATCCAATCACAACAACGTAGGATAGGGATATGTATCATCCATGATATCGCTTGAAAGTTGGCTTTCACATTGACGCCTGATATTGACCATGACTTGGGGTAACTACCCAAGAGGAATGATATTCTACTTATTGGCCACTTGTGGTTGGATCATGGACAATTTCGGCTGGAATCACCCATGTCTTGCCATGTATACATTTTGGTAGAACATTAGCATACGACCCAGATCAATAATTACTTGGTCCATCTCATAAGCTCCTATCTATGCGGTCGGGCACATATCTCTACACATTTCTTTTCTTGTTTTTGTGGGTGCAGTGATAACTGTGGTGCTCTACCATTAGTGGTCCCTTCTACGTGCAATTATCTACTTGAGCTTGCGAGATTTTCTCACTACCTTCTTGTTGCACATTAATTTCATACATGCATGTGGAGAGGTTTAACCTCTTCTCTCTGCGGTGCCTTGCAACGAACTGTTTTGGATGTTGTTGCACCACCCTCGGTGAATTATTTTTGTGCCTCGATAATGGTTTATTTTTGTGCTTTACTAAAAGATCAAGTCATGTTTTATTCTCTTGAACCACTTACGGATCCGGACACAGCTAATTTCCTTCAACCCCTTTATCTTCATTTGTGGCTATGCACTACTTGTCCCCATTAACATAGGAATGTCCCCATAGTGTTCATGTGCTATATGTAGATTTTATGTTGGGGTACACATCTTTATTTCTGCATCTTAGCAATTAACTTGTAAGGAAATATTCTAGCACATGATCAAATTGCCTACGATACGCAACATTGGCATGAAGGATTTGGACAATCGCACACATAATGACGGCCATCTATGCAATTATAAAAATGACACCGTCTCTCTTCCTCGAATAGCTAATCCACCTCCTCGACCTCTTCCTCTTCTAGGAGATCCTCAGTCTTAAAAGGATAATTGGTGAGAAGGACTCAACCTATACCTTGTATATTTGATTTATCCATCATCATCTCATAGGTGTGAAAATTCTTCTCATCGTTTCTTTAATGATGAATGAGATAAAAAACAAATACTAAAATTCGAGATGATACTTCCCAATCCTTGGATAGGAATGCGTATCATGCAATCTAGTAACCTAGAAAATTGTACCTTTAAACGAGCTCTTAAAGTGGTTGGGACCTACTACATTCAAATAGTTAGTAGCGGAACCTTTGATCCTCATGGTGGTAAAATTTTTCATTTTATACACGGATCTCTGTGCACGCTTCCTTACCCTTATCGTTGCACAAGATTTGAATTGACAAGTGCATAGCTTCCAATGATTCTATATTTGTTGAGTCCCAAGTACAACAAGCGGCTGGTGTAACTTATAATTTCATTGCGACCTCTGACCTCGGCCCCGATGTGGCAATATTTTGTTTTCTAATGGTTGGCATAGATGGGGGAGCAACATAGAAATGAATGATTCCTTATGTTGAGCAACTTTTAAGACGAGCCCTCCATTTCTAATGACATGTTTCAATCATTCGTTTGCTTCCCTTACGGAATCATTAGCCTCTTGGTGGATATATTTCATCTCAATTACCAGCGTGAGTATGATTTAGGATTTTTAAGCTGCTCTTTTTAGGGTTGTCCTTATACGTACATGGTAACTTTGCTCAGGAGTTATCTGAACATACCTCGTATACCGATCGATGCTCTATCTTGGAAGAGTAGTGAGTTTCTATTTCTTTACATCATTACGTGAACTTATTGTGCTTGCCACACGGCCTTAGTCACAAACCAAAAGTTTCTAGTGTCCTCATTCCCGATACCCTTGAAATTAGGTAGCTTCCTTTGAAAAATCCATTTCTACCTATGGGAGAGGAGGGGGAGATGGAGTGTTTGGAGGAGTAGTTGGTCTCTAGTGTGATGACAAAATTGGAGTGGATGGGGTTGAGAATAGACATAAAGGTCTTTACTCGAAAAAATTCTTCGTCGAAATCAATTGATTGTGGTTCTGGTTCAATCTCTTATCATATCTGAGCTTCCAAAGGGCTATAAGAGACTTCTTGAGAATCTTCGCGGTAAATTTTTCCATTGCGCGTAGTTGAACCCTTTAGATGCATTCAAGAAGCGTGTTTTCATAGATAACCCTTCTCACATAATAACATCTTTAGCGACAATTTCAATGAGTACGGGAACTTACCTCTAGGGCCTTTGAAAAATATTCTATCTTCTTTAGAGAAAGACATAAACTAATCGATGGAAAATTAGGTCACAAAAACCGCCCAGAGCCATGCGTCCAATGATTTACTTTTGTAGGTAGTTTTATTATCAAATTTATCTACTTTTTGGATAAATTCAGAGGTCCACTCGGTATTTGAGTTGTCTCTCATACAACGATGGAATTCCAGCAAAGCACGACAACCACTCCACCAAAATCTCTTCTAAAAAGGAACTAAAGAAAATTTCATGCACTTATGTATAAATATATATTTTCCAACCTTGTTTAGAAGATAGCTTATTTCTATTATTCTCTTGAAGCACAAATTCTAGGTCATTTCTATCCATCCAACCTTGTAATTCATTTCATGAGGGCTACCATGACATAAAATCTCCCTCAAAATGATGATCTAGTCTCAGCAACGAACAATTTGGTGTTTTGACGGGTCCTAACCTAGAGGTCACAATTTATGGATAAACCAACAAGCCCTCCAATTACTAGCCCTTTCGGTAGTGATCTACTTGCACAGACCAAAGGCTCACCGAGAACGGTATGGGGGGTATTTGGAACCAAGTTTTAACACGAAGGAGAAATTAAAGAGTGTTCCTCGGTAAAAACCCAAACGAACTTATACATAAGTGCCGAAGAAGCTAACACAAACATTAACAAAATACCTCATAATTGCTTTCTCGGTCACTTTGGTGCGAGATAAAAAATAAAAACCAATCCCAAGTCACAACACATAAATTATGAGATCTATTAGGTATCATAATTTAATCATAAGTTATCCAAATATCTTAACGATAACATAATAGAGCATAGATAGTATCACGAGAACTAGGGTTGCTTCGGCTGAAATGGCTTAGAACCATATCTCACTCTTAATTAACATAACTCAATATTCGTGAATAAACATATCAATTAACTCTGTGCGCATTCATCGGTAAGAAAATGTAATATTCCTTTTTAGGAATTACATAATATCTCAATGAGGATGAAGTATAAGGAAAATCATGCTTGAGAAGTAAACGAGACTCGGATCCTCTTATATATGTTGTATTTATCTTAAATATGAAATGGCATCGGAAAAAAAATCATTCTATTACACTAAACGGATCTCCCCATCTCATATGTACTCAAGAATACACTTTAATCCCATGACTCTATAAAATAGAGTTATTTGGAGGCACACCTTGATGTAATTTTTATTAGGGCATATACAAAAAAAAATATGGTTCAATATATATCTAGAGCTTTCATTAATCCTTAGGATCATAAATGATAGGTTTGACCTCTTTTACAAGCACATTAGAGACATCTAGGGAAGGGTTTTAAGACAAAATATGTGCAAATGTAGCACTACATAAAATAACGTAGTAATATATGTAACTCTGTATTCAAAAATATTGAATATGATCTGAAATAGGTGAATAATATAGAAAATATCCCAAGACCTTATTCAATAGACCTTCAGTGAAATAGACATCTCCTCCTCCAAAGCAGTACAAAATAGAAGGGTTTAACCCGGCAACTGCGCACCAAAGACGCGAGTTACTAGAAGTGACTACACTATAGATGATGCGAGGAATGAATTTCCCCTCAAGTTATATGATGGAAAATAAGCTCGGGACCTTCCCTTTTGATCTCACAACTAGCGAGACCAAAGGTAAATATGGAATTCCCGCATGAGAATTCTTTTGCACTAACAGTCTTTCATGACTACGACTAAACGGAGATGAAGCTTGAAATCATTCAAAAGACCAAAAAAATATTATTCTTGAATTCCTTCCTTTCTTGTCTCCTCCTTTGTATCCTTGGTGAGCTTCCTCACCCCGGACCCCACTCATTGATGTGGTGGCTTCCTAAGAAAGATTCCCCTTTCAAATTTGCGTTATCCTTCTTGGTTTCCCTCTTGTCGTTTTTGCATTCGTGGATATAGTTCAGAGAATTTTCCTCTTTCACACCAAGGTGGCTTTATTTATCCTCCTAACTTTGATCCCCTTTCACTGCTTTGGGATTTTTTTTATTAATTTTCCGCTCTTCTCTTGCCAAAAATGGGTAGTATAATATTCAGCTAGAAGTGGCTAATTGGGAATATTACGGTCCTCCTCGCTCCAAATTTGTAGCCCTGAAAATAGTAATGAAGGATGCTAGAATATCTTCTCTCCCTTCCCAGTGGCATCCTCATCTGGTAGATTCCTCCATCGAATCAAATATTCCTTGATGACTACGCTTCTTATTTTCCTCTCCTTGTGTCTAAGATTGTGTTTGCAAATTAAGTGTCCCTCATCATCGATAGGGGGTAGATCCATGTTGGAAACTATATTCCCTTCAGCCATCTTGAGGAAAGAGACATGGGAAGATGTGTGGATATTGCTTCCCTTAGGAAGCTCCGGCTCATATGCTAAATTCTTGACACACTTGATGGCCCCTATATGGCCCATAAAAATGTGGTTTGAGCTTTTCGGATCCTTCTCCTTGAGTGTGGAATGCTTGTAAGGTTGAAGACGTAGATATACAAGATCTACCTCAAACTATCTCTCCCCATCCAACCACGGTCTACATACATCTTGTTGGTTCTTTGGAATCAAAACTATGGGTGAATGGATGGCGAAGTGCTTGGCCTTATGAGTCCCTTATCCAAAAATTAATTTATTTGCCTCTTTATTTTAGAATTCTCTATTATTGACATGTGATACATGACGATGTTTGGAGAAGGAAAACCTTGGTGCAACTGAATCTCATGTTAGATCCCACTTTTAGGAGGCAATCTTGTTGGCTCTAGAAGCATCTCATGATGTGCATACGACTAAATCATATAAATATGATTTAAACTTGGAATCACAATCTTCAAATGACTCATGATTAACATCAACTTTGAAGCAATCATTAGAAGAACAAAATTATTACTTGAATTCACCGACCTCTTTACTGTCCATCATTTACCATTGCAATATTTGACTTCTTGCGATGTGCTCTAGCAAATGAACTCACTTGCCATCTTTGAATAAATCGTATTTTTATCTGGCAAATGGAAGATCGGCTTTCCTATCCTTACAAGTAAGTATTTCCCAGCACAATACCTATAATATCTAAGAGAACCACATCTAATTCAACGGTCCAACAAAATGTGCGGTTATTGCAAACGCGATATGCACTGCACCGAAAACACCGCCAAATTTGCATCCTTACACGTCCAACCGAGTGGATATGGTTTTGGATGTGTAATGGTCCTCAGATTAATTTTCTTGACCAAGTTTTTAGAGATTAAGTTTGCTTGTGACCCTTTGTCGAACAATGTGTCAATCTTGGTATGTTTGGATGTAATGCTAGATGAAACGAGTTCAATTTTCTCTTCTTCATTTGGAGCTTGTATGCTGTGACGGTTTGAAGTACTAGTATTGAGTTTTGTTTCAATTTCTTTCCCCTTCATGTTCTTCAATCCCATGGCTATAATTTTGATGTCATCACTGAATCTCTCTCCTTAGTCATGTTGAGTTGTAGTTGTAGTTTTCTACTTCCCTTTGTTATTGTTATACTCGGGTCTCTTTTAGATGTAATTTCCAAAAAAATTCTCTTCATGGCCTTCTCTTGAACAATGTTTACAAACCACTTTCTCTCCCTCTTTCTTGATAGATGCACTATTTTTTCCCTTACCTTTTGGGGGTTTTCTCTTTTTTTCCCCTTAAAAGGTTTTGTTTCTACCCTCTTCAAAATTATTTTTCCCTCTAGCTTCTAGATGTGTGGCTTGAACACATACCTCATATAGACAGCAGGATTAAACATGAAGATATTGTTTCTGATGGTATATCGGCTCCTATGTACTTGATCAAAGTATCTTGGCCACGCAAATCTACCCTAATAAGGGCTCTTCCCCTAAATTCTTGGGTGTAGTCTTATACATTTCCTTGCAGTTGTCACAGAATTTTGCCAGGTTAATTATGGCAGTCTTTGCATGTGAGCTAATGGATAAAAATATTGTTTTATTGCAATAATGAAATCAGTCCATGATATAATAATCTTACCATGCTTCTTGATCTCCTCCTTTTGTCTTGGCTTCCCACCAAACAAGAGCTACACCTTCAATCCTCGTGAAGCTAGTTGGATTTTGATATCATCACCATAAAGGTTACGAATTCTCAAATAGACCTCGATTGCCTAATCCAATTATCAAGATTTTTTTCATTGAATTCATTATTAAACATTGAAATTAAAACTTAACATCAAATTTTAGAAAATGACTTTTTCAGTGTTATTTAGCATTAGTAGCGTACTAAAGGCTGATGAAGGTGATGACGATGAGGTGGGGATGGTGACTTTCCACTACCTCTATTTCTCATTTCCCTTCTTTGATTTATCTTCATCATTGTGGCCTCCTGATGATCCCTTACCTTCCTTGTGAAGTTTGGGTCCTTCTCCCCTTCTAGTCTTTCATTCCTTTCTTGATAAAGGACTCTCACCATTTTCGGTCATGTAGGAATTCTTTCACAGACACCCTTTATTCTTCTTTGGGGTCCCACCTCTTCATCGATTTCTTGCTATGCAAGTGTCTGTCCGTATTGCTTCTTCTACTTCTTTTGGAGGTGAACCAGGTGGTGGAGAATGTGGCAACCTTTCCCTCCTTTGTTGTGGCTCACTTTGAGAACCTCTTGCTTCCTGAATTTTCCTTCTCCTCTCTTAAGCAGGCCTAGTAAGCATGAAAACCTTTGCAATTAGTTAACAAATATTTGCACACAAAAAAACCAAAATTAAAATCTAGCTCACGATACCAACTTGATCTAAAAAGTGTATTATTTTTGTGCTAAGTTTCCTTCCGGTATTAAGTATACAATTTGTTTCCATTGGTTTGTAAGGAATGAGTGTTTTAACCATGAAACGTAATTGAATTATGAAGTATAAGCATGAAAATAAGAAGAAAAAACACTATACAACGAGTGTATAATAGAGAATAAACATCACATATAAGTTTTACATAGCGAGGAGCATAATGGCTTGATTCACCTTTGCTAGGCTACATCTCTTCAGTCTGACTCCCAATAGCATGTCCCAATTTTCATTATATAGAATTCTAAATTTTATGTGTTTAAAAACCTCTAATGGTTGTTTCTCTGCACCGAGTGGCTCCATAATGCTCGGAATTAGGCTATGTAGACTCTTTTTTTACCAAAAGTGGTCGAAAATTGACCTCCCAACGCATTTTCCCAATATCGGTGAAAAGCTCCACAAGTGGAGACTACACTTAATTGTCGCTAAAATTATCAAAATCTCTAATTTTAGGCGTCGTTATAGTTTTCAACTGGAAATGCCATTTTCATTCAAATCGAATGGTTTTGGGCGGCATGGTCATAGGACGACCACCCACGGGTAAACTCACGTTAAGCGTTGTTTGAAAAATCCACATGTAATAGTGGAGCGGAACTATAACTCCACGTTCCACAACCCATGGCATTTGTTGCCATTACTGCTTGCCGTACTCACTTACCATCTACACAGGTTTAAATTTTATATAACCACTTAGCCTTTAATTTTTATGTCACAATGACATGTGACCGCAACCACCAAACCCACGGAGTAAATGTTGAATGTGACCACCGAGTTTTTGAATTTTGTTTGCTGAGGGTTTAAAATGTCATGTGACCACTACTTTGGGGCCTTGGTGGGTTGGGACAGCGGTCCCCCCTTTGAAATGAAAAACCATATAGCATAAATTAATGTGGAATCCACACATGATAAGAATAAATGGACAATAGGAACAATTGGAGGTTTGTGCGGCTAGAATGATTGAATTCTAGGCTGGTACATGAGAAAGGGAATATTCCTCATAATATGCCATCTTTAAAAACATACTGTATCTTGTTAGGCATTCTGATCCTGAAATTTTGCTTGTTTGACAGAAATTAACATAATGCGATATATTTCTCATCGACATCGGTTTTTTGAACCGTTCGTGGCCTTATAGTCGCAACAACGAGACCTTTCCGGTTTTCGAATTTGGTCTGAGTTTTTGAGAACTTTCCAATTTTGAGCATAACGCATGATCTCCCTAATCGGTTATTAGGGCTTTCCATTCCTTAATTCCTTTAATTTTGTTGAGGTCTAGCTTAACATCCTCGTGAGATACAATATGACCCAAATATTCCACCTCTTTTACTACATAGAAACATTTGGAGGTTTTTGCATATAATTGTTTCTTCTCCAAATGGTTGAGCACCCTATCAACATGGCTGAACATGATCCTTCCAAGACCTGTTGTAGATTTTTATATCATCGAAAAATATTAGCACAAATTTTCTAAGGAAGGGTTTGAAAATGGAATTCATCAACATTTGAAATGTAGAAAGTGCATTGTTAAGGCCAAAAGGCATGAGAAAAAAATTCATAATGGCCCTTGTGAGTTTGAAATATTGTTTTAGAAATATCTTCATTCTTCATTCTAATTTGATGATATATTTTGAACGAAGATCCCACTTGGTAAAATAAATTTCTCCATGCAATTCATCCAATAATTCATCAATCATAGGAGTGGAAAATTTATCTTTAATAGTGAGCTTATTGAGAGCCCTATAATCTAAACACATGCACCATGATCCATCTTCTTGAGCACCAATAATACCCGAGGAGAAAGGAATTGACTAGGTTGAATTATACCATTTATCTAACATTTTTTTGCAATTATATGTTCAATTTCCTCTTTTGGAAATAAGGATATTTGTAAGGCATGATGTTTGGAGAGACACTTCACGGAATCAAATGAACAACATAATCATGATCACGAATAGGTGGGAGTCCTATTTCGCTAGGTTTCAAACACCTTTCGGTGATTGTCAGGAACTTTTGGAGATGCTGGAGAAATAGATGATTTTGATGTTGGAACTTCTAGTGAGCATAATTGTGCGATTACGCCTTGTTTTTTTTCTTTAGAAGCTTTGTCATGACATTAGATCTTATTATATTTCCCGAGCTTCCATGCAATACACCATGTCAGACATCCTTTCATACAGGAAATAATTTCGAGAAAAGTTCTTGAAATTAAGATACTCACGAATCCCCAAAATATTGCAACCATTGTACTCTATTTGCAACATCGGGACCTCCCATTGGAATTCAAAGCATTGTCTTTATTCAATACATATTCCCCCATGGTTATCCGATATTATGGAATTTCTAGATAAATTTATAGTTCCTCCATTTACAACCATCACTTGACATTACGTGTGAGTATGGGAAGAAATTAAATTCCTTGGCTACCTTACAATGATTTAAATTATGGGTACTACCGAATCAATAAACGACATTAACTTTTTTCTTGTTGGTATGTCCTTCTATCTTGTGAGTTTAGGAGTGGTAATTCCACCGCGATGAATTAAACGATATGGTTAGGCTCATTTCTTATTTCTCACAGGGTTGGTTCCTAGTGGATATCCTCTTGTACTGATTTCTTAGTTATTTTCTTCCTCCTCTTCCTGATCTATATAAAATAATTTATTCTCGACACACTTGACCTTTAGTGTATTTTCTATCCTAGCTATGACGAAGCTATTTTTCTCTTTTTTCTTCCAATTGTTGTGGTGTAAACTTTCTAGGTTGTGGAAGTGTAGAAGATGGCAAAAAAATTCCATATTTATAGATGTGAGTGGTAGGCTTCCTTGTCGCCATAATTTTACATTCAATTTTTCTTGCCAACTTTGAATGCCTTCTCTAATGAATCATGTCCCCAAAATCAAACCTCATGTTGTATGTTATCCTTTAAATTCCCTATGAATACACCAATCATGTGTTTCTCTTGGAATATCGATTTTATATTCAATTTTTGGAAGTCCTCAATGTGCTCACCATTGAACCCTTTTGTTGCAATTTGTCAGTTGGATAAAGAAGGTGTTGCTCTTTGTATCATTATAATGTGCTATCACCTCCTCTTTATAAAAATTGTCCAAGTGACATTTTTTTATGGGAAAAAAATCCATTGCTACCATACAAATGTATTTTTTTCTCTAAATATAAAGTTGAAATGCATACCTTTTGTATGTTTTTTACATTATTGAGATCAACATATTGCTCCATACGTAGTATCCATGTTATGGGATCCTTTCCATAAAAATTCCTCATATCGATCTTTGGAATATGGTGGGTCTTCCATCCAAAATTCAAGTTTATGAAATCACAGTTAAAATTAATTTTTTCCTCTACTAGCTTTTCACCATTAGGAATCATTTCTTGTATAAACTTTGTCAAACCTTCCTTCAAACCTTATATGTCTTCCTTAAAAACCTTCCATTTTTTCTTCCATGTCTTTTATGCCATTCTTCAAACCATTCAAACCATCCATGTTAGATTCCATGTCTTTCTTCAAACCACATCCATATTAGCTTCCACACCTTTCTTCAAAATTTCCATTTCATTTTTTGTTGCTCTTTGCGAGAGACAAATTTGGTACTTTCTCTTGTAATTTGAATATATCATGTTGCTACTACATCTTCACGATTCATAGTAAAGTGCTACCGAGTGCTTAATGGGTGTTGAATTATTTTTAGGGGAAATTCTGCTTAATAATGATACCTATGCTTCAATATGCCCTTGGAATCATTTCAAACTAATTTTCAAGCAAGACTATGCGATTTTTGAAAAAAAAATACACACTTTTTCTTGCTTTTGAGGAGTTGGACATTGAAACTAAATTATCTCTGTGATTTCGGATCTTCAATCTCTGAAATGTAGTCACATAGTATCCCTCTCAATCTTCTTATGAATGCTATAGGTCTGAGCTAATTTAGATTCTTCAAGACAAAACTATGCCCAATCTCCCACAATGACCTAATTATGGGTAAGTTCGGTAGAGAAAACTTTTATGGTGTGCAGTGTCCGTGTTTCCTCCTTTGGCTCTGAAATTAATACACGGGAAACTACACTCTATTTCATTTCCGGTTTATTTACAAAATTTCAATCTAATGCTCGGAGAGAGTTATAGATGATTTTCGCATGGTCACCTCTTTGAGATGGGAGATTAAGGGAAAGCAGAAAAAACCCTACCTTCCATAGATTATATCTCCAAAAATATTTTGAAGCAAGATCTGAAATTATTTACATGAGGTTACTCAGGATTTCTACTTTGCGTGATAAAAATTTTAGCTTCTAAGCCTTCGTAGAAACAACGTTATAGTGAAAATCGTATGGTATTTTGTTTTGGAGCGGAAAAAACCTAGAATCCAAAGCTCGATGCCAAATGTTATGAAAGAAGCTCCAAAAAATAGAAGAAAATAAATTCCTTAGAATTCAGCTACTTCGAGGGGAAACCTCCTTTACATTACTTAAATGAATAATTATTGGATGACACAAATCGAAAAACCCCCTTCTATATATAGGAGTGCATTGGGGTCCTTGATATAATCCTACTTGACTTTAACAACATGGGGTTACGGAGACACAAAAAATAAAAATAAAGGGGCTACACTAACAAAAATAAGGGAATACTAATCGTAATATTGGGACCTAGCACTCATCACGGGGGACTTCGAGTGCCACTCGGGAGAAGTTCCTTTGAGCTTCATTCCACCACATCAGGTATCGGACGATATTCAACCATCTTCGGCACGTAGTCTCCTTCGGGAATTGTGCGAATCGGGAGAGAAGTAGCCCTTCATCCCAGGAAGACTAGTGGGGAGGAGTATCATCTATTCTCTTTTCATATCAGCCACACTCTAACTGAGTTATTCGGTTGCGAGTGTAATTTATCCCTAGAAAAGCATTTTTTATATTGTGTCTTTAGAAAAGAATTATCGTTGTCTTGGAATTGTGCTAGATATTCTATATCTCTGATCGCAACATTTTTTGAGCACTTTCTATCAATGAGATCATTGTATTTTTCATTTTCTGACTATATTTATTCTAAATAATACTATGCATTAAATGACATACATACATTTTTTGTAGCGACAATATTTCATGTTTGGGTGTCTTGGATCATTGGTATTTTTTGCCTAACTTGAGTGTCTTTTTCCTCAAGATGTTGTACTCATTTCTATTATTATACATCATGAAATGGTTGATTATTTTCTCATGTTTAAATGTATTGATGTTCTTGTAATATCCAGGTTTATGTTCAATATTCTTGTTTTCTGTTTTGGGATATTACGGGGTGTCGGAAGCATAATCTTGGCTCAACTTTATGAGACACTACATACATATCATTAGAGAAGAATAGCCTCTTACAAAGGAAAGCGGTACATTAGTAGAAGTGGAAGGTTTGACTATACAACGATGAAGAAGGAATAGAAAGACTCCCATATAAGGAGAAATGGATGAAGAAGTTTCCAAAGCTTCTTATCCAAACCATGCAAGACATTTCAAAAGAAATCAATGATATGAGGATGGAAATGCTCAGAAGGAGACCCCAAGATGGTTTCTACATGGAAAAAACTGAAAGCATTTCACATCACTAGTGTGAGCAATAGGTAAGCACCATGTTTCCAATGCTCCAATATACCTACATTTCTAGCAGTAGGAAATGGAGGTGGAGGATCTTAGGAGCAGATACTCTTGAAGATTATTTTAGATTATGTCTCAATCTCAAAGATTCGAAAATTTGAAATTTCGAGTTTTTTCGGATCGGGATAGCAAGGAGACCTAGAATAACAATAGGAGTGGAGGGTACATGTAAATAGTGATGCGCAACATACTATGGGTAGATTCTTCACCTTTGCTTTTGATGGGTCATCCGAGTGCCACGACGAGTCTTGGGTGGAGAAACTAGACATCTATTTCCGGTTGAACCAAGTATCGAATATTGAAGCTATTAAGATAGCGATTGCTACACCTTGAATGTGAGACACATGAATGGTGGTTTCTGATATTTCTACATTGGGGCATTCCAATGTGACTACATATACGGAGAATTCACCTAAAGGTTGGTAGAAATATTTGACCAAAGAGAGATCCAAAGGCACACACTGGCCGAGCTAGCCAAGCTCGAAGTTAGTAAATATGGACACCTATGTCATGAATTCCTAAACTTTACGCCATGGTTCTGAATTTATCTTCTGGTAGGAAGTTTATATGTTCATTGATAGATGGGCTAGCGAGCCTCTCCATGGGTTCGTAAAGTCCCACAGACGAACTACGCTCCAAGATGACATTGAGAGGGATAGGGACTTACGGGATGCTTTACCCGAGGAAAGGAAGCTCCATTTAAGAAAAAATCCACTTTTCGATCGAGGGAAAGGTCTTGAAGGTTCCTCGCGAGAACCACGATAAGGACCTCTTAATGATGATTTACGAAAGCATTTGAGAGGAGAGGCTGCTTCACGAAACTATGGGCATCGAGCACCGAGTGTGATGTGGGGGGAAAGACACACTATATTGAGGTATTCTACGATATTAAAGAGAGGACAAAGAAAGAGGATCAAACAAAGACATCAATGTTGTGCTTTAGGAAAGGATCCACCACCAGCAGATTTGGTGGAAATGGAACTTGGCTTGCTCCAATTGGAGGGGCCCTTGCATATTTGACGAAAGTACCCATGTCGACTTTGAGAGGGTGAGATATAGTTGAGGAGAGTGGGTATCGAGTGTTTATAGAAAGTAGGATACCCACGATTTTATTGATGCTAAGTTAGTGCGAAGAGAACAATACCCTTTGATGATTTTGAAGGATTCTCGGTTTCGATTCCGGAGCTAGAACCATACGATGTGTAAAGGATGTTTTGGAATTGTTTGTAACCTTGGGGACATACACTTTAGCACGATCACTTATTTTTTGGTTGATATTCCTAACACCCGATGTAATATTGGGTGTGCGGTGGTTAATTACACTAAGGAAGGTCACCACGGATTGGGAGACATTGTAGATGGAATGGATATATAAGAAGATCGGTAAGAATAAAATGATCAGGAGTGTGCAAAATTATCACACACAGATACATCGCATGTGGAGACTCATTTGCGAGGGGGGAAGAAATGACAAATCGGTCCACTGGATATGTAGTCTGCTACGAACCATGATGTTATAGTATTTGGAGGCATTTCACTAGGAAGGCCCCAGACAGAAGTTGGTTAAATAGTTCTCACAACAAGTGGCACCACTCACGGATGGGACCAACATAGTGCGAGAGGGCCTTTTATGGCTCAAGGAGGAGATGAATATTTTTTCGATATCGGTATTACCGACTCTCACCGGCCCTTTTCCTTTGGAAGGTGATGTGATTGATGATGGCATAATTATGGTGCAAAGGGGGTTGTTTCATAACTTTTGAGAGTCATAAAGATACTCACATAGGAAGGAGTATTCCATATATGGTAAGGGGTTACGCCTTTATACATGCATTGGCGAAAATCGAGTTTTGGATGGGAAATAGAATTCCAAGTGAAGGTTGACCACCTTAAACTTCAATATTTTCTTGAACAAAAGCGATTGCAAGGGAGGAAGCCGAAAAGTGGGTTAATATAATTCGACATGTGGCTGCGATTGAACATTTCAAGAGGAAGGAATGATGCAATAGGTTCCTTATCATAGAGACTATCGGCATTGGCATTGATGAGTGTGGGTCCGGATTGGGAGTCCCGGTTGTGGTGGAGTATTCAGAGCACTTCACATGTGAGGTACTTGATGGGAAAGTGAATAATGAGAGGTATAGAGTGAGGGATGGAGTCATCTATTACCCGGGATCAAATCTTCTTGACTATATATTCTAATCTCAAAGAGAAAAATTCATACAACGCATGATTCACCTTCCGTATCGAGGTTTCATTAGGACATATCGGGCCATTAGGGCGATATTCTCATGAGAGGGTATCGAGAGGTGTGCTCCAAAATATCGAAGTGTGTATTTTTCCGGAAGAATGAGAATAAAATAACCATCCTCTGAGTTATTATAGTCACTTCCTTTTCGGAGAGAGATAAGGATATCCCTTCTAATGGACTTCATCACCATTTTTCCAACGGTACATGGTAAGGATTGTATTTTAATCAATGTTAAACTATGAAAATGTGTACATTACTTTTCCATTTTATTTACGGTGCACTTCTCCTGAGGGCAAGATTCTCCTTGGACTTCATGGTCTTCCTAAGGCCTTTCTTAGTTGGTGAGAAGATAGCCACTTAAAAGTGGCTTTTAACGAGGTGCTATTCTATTTGGGGTGTGTTAGTATGAATCTTAATCGCAATCGTATGAAAAAAGACCACTTTAGTTGTACATAACAAATAGCCCTAATAGAAAATATGGTACATGATATCTTTAGATGCGATTAGGTGATCAAGATAAATGTTTTATAAAAATCTAGATACATGCATGAAAAGACATTAAGTAGTAAATAAAAATGAGATTTACTCCATGCATCAATAGACAAGACGAATGTTATTGAATCAATTTTATATTAAGGGCACACGGGAGAAAACATAAAAGGATGTTACTAGTTCTACTCAATGGGATGGAGTTCTTGTAAGCCCTCGAAGCACTTCAGATCTAAATTCCTCTCTCTTGATGGTTTAGAAAAACCTAGTGAAAATGGAGCGAAGGGAGCTCACCGAGAAAAAGATGAAAATATGACAATGATGGTGGGTCAGTCAAACCAAAAGTATAGATCAGGAGTGATATTTAGGCAACAAAAGGTAGTGAGTGAATGGAAAAACCCTTCTATTTATAACAAAATATTGAGTTAGTGTTAGATATTGGTGCCTGATTAAAATATTATTAACCAAATCAAGATCCAATTTTTATGGAATATTTTATTATATTTGTTGGAGAAAAAGAATTTATTTAGGATCAAATCCCTTTATTTTGTAAATAATAAATAAATAAATGATTTATTTATCATTTTAAGGATGTGATTGAGTAATAATCGAATAAAGAATAGTTTATTTATTTAACTGAGGTGATTTAGTCAAATTTAACAAGGAATATTATTTAAATAGGGATTTAAATAGCTATTCTTGGGAAATAAAAGATAAATAATGATTTATCTAATTAATTTTCTGTTTTGGGTTAAATATGTAATCGAATAATAGTTAGCTTATTGTTTAACTAATTATTCAACCAGAAATATAAATGTGATTTATTTAATATTATTTTATTTTTTTATTTACTCTTAGGTTTTCTGTTTGACCATAAACAACTTAATAAATGTGGTTTACTAAGTTATTTTTCATAGTGAAAGTACCTAGGGTAAAATTGGTCTTACATGGTGTACTTGCAGTCCATCAATATTGGGAGCAAAAATGGTTTAACATATTCCCCCGGCATGCGAGTGTTAGAAGCTAATTGTATGATTGAAGTACGTTGTAAGAACTCAATCAGACATTGAAAAGGGGAAGTCAAAGAGAGAGAAATATAAGGTAGGCAAAGTGTTAAAGGGCGGAACCCTGAGGAGGTGAGACTTACGAGTGCGACAAGTCTCTTTTATGAGTAAGTACCTATGCTATGGCGATGAGGAGGCATACCTATGCGGCCCGGAGACAAAGTACAAATAATAATGCGTCCGGTAAACAAGGGACTAAAAAATATAGTACATGCTTGCATAAACATGATCAGTAAAACATGATAATTAATCATATACATACTATGCAGGATAATAGCGAGGACTTGTACAATAATAAGTAAGTACATGAGATAAAAATAAAACCCAAATGCCCACATAAACGGGGAAAGGGCTGCGAAAATCTAACTAATACATACGAAAAAGGTGTTCGCAGCCGAGTTGAAAGCAGAAAATCATCGAATATGTGGAGTTGCATCAGCTATAATGTAGGAGTCATCCGGGCATGTGGGGGGCTACACAGCGGGCCACCCCCTCATGACGGTGAAAACATCTCACACACACCCGAGAATCACTAGTATCGATTCTTTGCATCCTTTGAACCATCGAGTATACGGATATACGATCATGCTAAAAGGAGATGGAGGTGAGAAGCAATCGAGTCGAAAGGAAATAAGGCCCCTTTGCAACGGTTGAAAACCTGAAACAAAATTGTTTGAGACAACGTACTACCCTCCTAGACTGTGATACCGGAATGAATGATCTAATGTTGAAAGAAATAGGTCCGCCATAGGTGAGGTAATAAGGGATCCTCGACTAAGGCACGAGAGAAAATAGTAGAACGTATGATCGACACCGGGGGATGATGATGAAATGCGCGGTCTTGAGTATTAGATGGAAAACTTCGCTTGTTAGAGCATAAAGGGCATGGATGACCTGGAAGCGAGCGAAACAATATCATGAGGGATAGGGGACAGTAGGACTTAAGGCCATAATGTGTGACACGAGGCAGGGAACCGAAAATGAAGGATGGAGGATTATGGCAGGGATCTGATAGGACTCGGGATAGACTCCATGAATGTGATGTTACGACTCGAATGCTCTAAGCAGGTTACTCGGTGATGCGCCCTTGAAGAAAGGTCCGTGGGGACCATAAAAACATGAGTACAGAGTGATTTACTCACGAAGAAAATCCAACATGAGCATGGAAAAGTATGAAGGGAAAATTGGTGCCCAGTACAAGTATTGCGGGTGGAGAAATTCGATTTTGAAAGAGAAGTGGTGAAGTGATTGTTATTGGACCAAATGTGTCTGGCTGAAGTATGAAATCACAAAAAACTAAAGATACCCATTTGAGGGCACGATGAGAGCTTTCCAATGGTATAGGCAGTTTAATCGAGCGAGCTATGATTTGGTCGCGGCGGCGAAAAGAAAAATCGAGAGTTTCTCTTTTAATAATACTTTCCTCCAAATTCACTCACATTTGCATGTGGAGTTGTGGTGAATGTAGAGGAAGGCCCTAAATCTTGCGGCGATCGTAGTGGACAAGCTGACCATTGGAATTGATATTCATCAATTGCATGTAAGAGGCATAACCTACTCTTTCATTTCGATTGGATGAAAAATTTCAGTTTAGGCACCACGATCTCATGAACGAGACGGGGTTGCACTTTTTGGGGTCAGTATGCGACACGGGTAGAATGTTAGGCAAAAAATTGTGAATTTTCCTAGGAAATCACACAGTGCGACCACGTTAGATAAAGGGGTTTTTTGTAGTCTTTGTTTTTTAGGTTTGAGATGCAGGTTTTTTGGTTGAGGGGCATAGGTGCCCCCAGGCATGTTGTGGTCGTACCAAAATGTATTTAGAAAAAGGGAATATAAAACACATTTTTCGATGTGGTGCGCCATTTTTTTTCATTATGGTTATGCGATTGAAAAAGGGGAATGGAGGACTACCAATCTCTTTTGAAGTCTTTGCATCTATAATCCAAATGGACTTTAATTTTAGGGTTTACATGGTGTCAACATCCCCGAAGAAGTTTGGGAATATTATTTGGTGCTCTCCTACAAAACCCACACGTTAGTGAACAAAAATGTCTAAGGGGCCGGGTTCTGGTGTAAGATGAAGGAATGATGAGGTATCATCCCTAGAGTGATATGAAGAGATATGGGACTCTAGATATTCTTCCCCAAGTAATGAAGAATAATGGTAGTAGAGTCGACATGACCGGATACAACTAGGAGATTTGTCGAAGCCCCACTTCTCCTGGACTCTCAAATATGGGTGCCCCCTTACTGAAACGTAGGTGTGAATGTAATAGCCAAAAGGTATATGGTTAGATGCATGGGTTCGATGTAAGGGGATAGTCGAAGTTAGGGGTGGTGACTACTTCCATAACGTCGTCATCGTAGTAGAAGATAGAGTTATTTGGTGGAAGAAAGACCACCTAACGTGGCAAAGCTACTGAATCATCATCGTGAGAAGAGAGGTTCCATGTGCGTCATCACAAAGGGTGAACGGAAAAACAAGTAGATGAAGGATCCCACCGATGTTGAGCCTCGGGGATCGGCGAAGGAGGTCGGTTAAAACAAAGGGGAAATACCGGGGGGTCTTCTTGTGGATCTCACGGATGATGACGGGTAGTGGATAGTGGCCAAAGACTCTTGCCATTTCGACATCGAGAGGGGAATCTCGGTGGGGGTGGATGTGTCCTCTAGTTTTGTTGAAGCAAAACATGCGAATGAGGTGGTGGACCCATTTCACTTGGCCTCGAATTGACGGAGCCTTACAGATAGGTGTGGAATTCCTCGAGGTGGGGACAAAGGTGGGTGTGGTGTCATGGAATCTTAAAAGCACAATGGTGGTTAGTGTGAATAGTCTTGGTGTTCTTGTGCCCGATCGAGGAAGGAACGAGTTTCGGAGATAGTAGACTCGGAAGAATGTGACATGGGCTTGATATGGGACGATTCGGGACGGGTATGGGTGGCATGACCGACGACATCACCACAACACGATGGATGGTACTCTTTGGAGGCGGGGAGGGGCACGGTTTGTCGAGGTATCCTTGTCTTTTGATGCCCACTTACGATCTTTTTCCTTCTTACCCAAAATGGTCTAGCAAAGAGATGGTTCTTGTTGAGGTGAATGAGCCTTTATGTGATGGGAGAAGTCATATCGGGCTAGTATAGCTGGTCGAAGCAAGGTAAGGTTTGGGTTGACCGGCGGTGTAGCGGCTAAGGGATCAGGTACTAGACGGGGAATCCCTAGGTTCAATTTAGGAAGAGAGAGGAGTAGCCGCAGCGGGTATTGGTCACTCGGGAGGGGAGCTGGAACGGTATCTAACTGGGGGTAATGGCCGAGCCGGGATAGCTCCCGAATGGTTAAGGCAGAGGAACCATTCTAAGAGGGTAGAAGGGCTCATGAACCCGCAAGTTGTAGGTGAAGGGCCGGGAGGAGGAGGTCAGGTTGAATCGAAGGGCTGAGGTAGGCTACGAGAGGTCGAGAGGTTGGCGACTGGCCAAGGCCCGGGCCGCTTGAGGGTGGCAGATGATTACATCATGTAAACATTCGATGGTGGGATCGAAGATAGGAGGAGGAAGACCGGGGAATGTGCCAGTGATGAGGAGTCATTGTAGACTGCAGGTGAGACACTAGTCAAAGGATTGTCGGTTTTCTTATTCGCCGTGAGATGATGGACTCGGGGGAGAATTTTGAGACTTCGGTTCGTAATATGTCAAGCTGAGTCGATAGTCCTTTATCTTTCCATTATAAGGGAGGACATCTTGTAGTGGATCACATATGGGACAACATACATTTCATAGGTGTAGATACGACGCGAATGTTGTAATCTAAGGCGGCATCAATGACTTCTACGTCGATACGAAAAATTCTTTCCCTGAGAGTAATAGGACAATTGTGGAATGAGCCCGATGGGGTGAGAAGCATGGCCATCCCACACTTGAAGTGATCGTGTGAGAGCCAACTCGGGTGATCCAAGTTGCTTCCAAACGACGGACATCGCACGGGTGGATTCCCCACCCCAATCAATGATGCATCGGGGAACATTGGCATTACAGATCTTCATTAGGATTTGGAAGAGCGGCGGAAAGTAGGGAGAAGGAGGATGTTCTGCCCGATCGACATCGAAGACGATCGATTGATCATCGAGGATATAAAATTCCCATGGAAGATAATAGATATTTTCATTGTGAAGGGCATGGTATTTGGAGGGAGTTCCGACATTGAAATGGTAGCATGATTACAGAATCATCTACTACTCTTATACGAATGGGCAACTTTTCCAAAGGCATCATTTCGGCATGGTCCCATGGGGGATCTTGGTATGAACCTCCACTTAGGCTGAGGGATGCTGTGAGGGACCATTAGGTTTGAAAAGAGGCTACGCGAGGCAAAGGACATGGCTCGAGACGGACGTAGCGAAGGCTTGTTGTATTGACGAGATCGAGTCGAAAGATTGATGTCGATAGTTATGGAGTTGGTTAGAATTAAGCATGAGAATCTGGTAATTAAGGGTGCCGATGGAAGAGGTTGAGTGGTTACGACCTTTAGGTGGTTGAGTGTGCAAATCCTTGCTAAGGAAAGGATTAGTAAACACGGTGGTTGACTAGGTGCGACAGCTGGAGGGATGGAAGGGGAGGCTTTATCCTCGCAATGTTGTGAGACTCAGGCATGCACGCTAATTTGTCGTGAGGACAATCGTGCATGTAATGACCATAAACACCACAAGAACAAGGTTGTTCATGCGAATGAGCTGTCTGGCAGAATTTCGAGTGCCCTTGTCTTGGTTAGCGAGTGTTAGGTGCATTATTTTGAGGATTAGGTCCGAAGATTATCGAGAGAAGATTGATTTTGAGTGTCTTTCCTCTTCTTTGGAAGGAAGAGTATTGTTAGGTACCTTGTTGTGCATCACAAATTTGCCCTTGAGGGAAGTGGCTTCTATTGCGGGGGTTGAGAAGGCAAGGGAGGTGAAGGTGCTAATGTTGGAGGAGAGCTGAAACACTAGGCTATGCATACGTGAGATAATAAGGGGTTGGATAACATTGTGGTAAATAGGAGGTTGGAAAGGAGGGAGGCAATAATAGGTATCCACCAGATACATGCTGCGGGAGGGGGATAAGTGCGAGGAGGTGTTGCCCCCCCACGGGGAAAACCATAACCCATGGGAGGCTAAGCATATGGATGAGAGAGAACTCCAACGATAACATCGGCGACGCAGGGTCTCTACGGGTGCCGTGGCACCCATAGGGTCTAGGAAGATGGGGTAGAATGGTATAAACATAACCGAGCTAAGTGTAGATCAGATCATATTTATTAACGATTTTGAGAGGTGATTCTTCAATTTGATGGAAATGCGATGCGACGTCTTTTCGATAGTGGCGAGAGATCTAGGAGCCGGTCCATGTAGACATGGTATTAGAATGTAGGGAGCTCTAAATAGGCTCTTTCTTACGTCATTCACGGACATGATCGGATATGCGAGTCGCAGAGATAGTGACGGAAAGAAGTCGAAAATTGGTACAGTGTCATAACAAAGGGAAAATTTGGAAGTAATACATAAAATCCCGAGCAAGAGTCACAAAGGTGGCATGAAGGATGCTCGATCAACATACCACACATAAGCTTCACACAGCAATCATAAGTTGGGAACAACGAAGAAAAGCAGAGTCATCGGTAATGGAGTTAGACAAGCACCACATGTGGAAAGATCAAAAAATCATTTCTAGGATCTTTTCGTGAAATGACGAACGGGGATGTCGAAAGGGCGCTTTGGTTGATATAGTAGGTCGAAATAGCATCATGGTGTACGGTCATTTATCAAGCTGGTTAAAATTGTAGGGCGAGGCCTTCCATATAGGGGAGAGCGAGGGGCAGGTTAGAGTAGTTCTGTTGCGGTCCCACTAGTATTATTCTAGCATTAGGGCTGGGGTTACCTGCAGATTGGGTCCTAAAATAGACATGGTGAAGGTGACGAGAGGCCAAAGGAGGAAAACCGGAAAGAGAGGAGAACCCGATGAACCAAAGAGGAGTTGGAGTGCGGACTCGGTGGAGGGCTAACTCGAACCCTACGTGGAGGAGTAAGGAGTCACTCTAGGAAGGCGGGGATGAAGGCCAAGAAATCTCTGGATGACACCTTGGTGGCACAATTATGATGAAAAAAACATGGTACAAGGGAAGAGAGATAAAAAAAGGAGCGGAAGAGGTGCGGATCAACTAATTACGATGCGAAACAAGAGCTGAGAGGTCATGAATTAATTGATTTCAATGTTAACGTATTTTTCTTGGTGGTGTTAACCAAGCTCCTCTTCATAGAGATTGTGTGTGTAAGAGTGTGTAGAATTTTAATTTTTAAACCCAAACGTTTATAGAAGAAGAAAAAGTGTGTTTTTTATAATTTTAAATAAGCCTACGAGATAATAGTATGTAAACTGAAATAACATAAAATAAACGACTAATAATTCAATAATCTGACCCAAGAGAGTCGTACCAGTAAGTAGTGGCAGGTGGGAAAAAAACTAGTCAAAACACCCAGAAAATAGCCAATCGATCTAAGGTCGGGAAGGCAAGGATCCCCAAAAGGTTAGATGCTGCTGAAATAGGTGAAATAAATGGCAAAAAATAGAGGAAAAATGGTTATGAAGCAAGGTGGTGAAAAAGGCTATCTCCACGGAGAAGCGGAGTGATACAGAGAAAACCAAAACAAAACTAAAGAAATTGATTTATATGGATAAATAACAATCTAAAGTGGATACGAAGGTGAGGTATTAGATATGAAAAAAGGTTTAGACACTCTGAAAATTTCGGACAGCACCAACGATATCTAAAACTCTTCCACAAAGTGTGGAGGGTAATGAAGCCCCGAGAGAGCTGAGTTCACCTTTATATGAGTAAAGAACAGTATAGGTCCAAAACGGTGGATATGGAGGTCGGATAACCCTAAACGAGAGGCTAGACAAATCCAAAAAACTTTCGAGAAAAACTCATAAAAGTCAGATGCTTGATTTCGACATGTTTCTTGCCGAGGTCATAGATTTTGGATAGTTTTACGCATCCCTGAAGCTCCGAGTCACAAGTTTAGGGCCAAAAGTGACTTTGCACTTAGGCACTCTGGGAGCGAGGGTTTCGGTAGAATGTGTCATCTCGGCTTCGGTTGATGTCACATGCACATTGCAATAGGTCGAAAACAATGGAAGTTATAATTTTTAATGTTTTAGGGTTTCATATGTTAAAAGCAACATCATGAAAAAGAAAAACAAGAAGGCGATGAGAAATCTAGTGTTTGAAGCGAGTTTGGATATGAAAGGGAGATGCGAAAAACGATAGCGATCGTAATTGTAAACTCATAGGTCGCAGGTTGTTAGTATGAATCTTATTCGCAAGCGTACGAAAAACACCACTTTTCTTGTGCATAACAAACAACCCCTGACAAACATGGTTACTAATATCTTGAGATCTTCAATTAGGTGATCGAGATAAATGCGCAAAAATCTAGATCCATACATCAAAAGACATTAAGTGGTAAATAAAAAGCGAGATTTACTCCATGCATCCCCAATAGACAAGACAAGAATATGTTGAATGAATTTTATATAAAGGTCACTTAGGAGGGAAAAAATAGAGGGATGTTACAGTTATCCTCAATGGGATGGGTTCTTGTAAGCCCTCACCACTTCAGATCTAAAATTCCTCTCTCTTGATGAGTTTAGAAAACCCGGACGGAAATGGAGGGCGAGGGAGGTCACGAGCAAAAGATAGAAAAATATGACAATGATGGTGGATCAAGTCGGACTAGTATAGATCCGAGTGATCTTTAGGTATGAGTAGTGATGAATGGAAAAACCCTTCTATTTATAGCAAATATTGAGTTAGTCTAGATATTGGTGCATAATTAAAATATTATTCACTTAGAATCAAGATCCAAATTTTAACAAATATTTATTATATTTGTTGGAGGAAAAAAGAATTTGAAGCTTGGATCAAATCCATTTTATTTGTAAATAATAAATAAATAAATGATTTATTTATCATTTTAAGGATTTAGTTGAGTAATAATAAAATAAATAATGATTTATTTAATTATTTAAAGGGTGATTTAGTCAAATTTAGCAAAGGAATATTATTTTAAAAATAGTTTAAGTAATTAATTATTTTTAGA
Organism: Pinus albicaulis; assembly: GCA_034641835.2. Taxonomy (NCBI): domain Eukaryota; kingdom Viridiplantae; phylum Streptophyta; class Pinopsida; order Pinales; family Pinaceae; genus Pinus; species Pinus albicaulis. The sequence goes on along the minus strand of JAXQQM020062017.1, from coordinate 105,530 downwards.
AAATAATAAGATAAAAAATAATGATTTGTCTTATCGATTTTCCTATTTTGGGTTAAATATGACTATTATTATTTGTTAAATTGTTGTTTAACTAATTATTCCTTGAGAGAAAATCAAACAAATGTAGATTTATTTAATATTTCCTCGACGGAGTTTCTTATTTAGACCATAAGCAAACTTAATAAAGAATTAGTTTACTATGTTATTTTTCATAGTGAAGAAATTTTACTTAGGGTAAATGGTCTTACATGGTGTACTTAGGTCCATCTAATAGTAACGAGGTTAGATGACTAAAAAATGTTGTAACGGGGTGCACGATTTGAAACCAAGTATTAGTTATTGCCCTAGAGGCCCAGGATGGGAAGATAGAGGTATTAAAAAAGTGGGTAGGAAGCTACTTGTTAAACTATGTTCTAGGAAGCAAGGAGAAGATATGTATTGGATCCACTTAAGCAATTATTGTTATCATCAACATTTTATATGGCATTAAGTGCATCTCCATTTGGTTCCATATGGTGATGATGCTCTTTGATTATTTTTTGGGATGGTTAGAAGAAAGGCTCCTACAATCCTGTTGGATCTAAAGAGCCGGGATATGATACGGACTCTTAAGGAAAACATTACTATAGCCAAAGATCAGTAGACGTTGTATAGATCATAGATGAGTAGAGAGACATCTTGTGGTGAACCATTTATTCTATCCCCATTTTCAGCCATACAAACCATCTACACTTGAAGAAGAAGGGGGTTGAGAAGCTTTTTGTAGGTACATAGGATGATCCATTTTATTGAGAGGTAGCATAGATTTGGAGCTCCCCCATTGGGAGTATGATCCCCAACATTTATCATATATCATGCCTCGAAAGGGTTATTTAATGACATGTAGTAGACACCATGCATTCTCCCACCTCTTTATGACGTGAACCATTTGGTTTTATCACCAAAGGCTAACTTGGACACTTGGGTTGGGAAAGCTAAGGAACATATTGATTAGAAGATAACGATCCCGGTGTTGGAATCTGCAGGATGAGGATGTTACATGGGTAGGAGAGGATCTTAAGGAAGTTTCTTGAGGGAATGACAACATTTGCAGGAGGGGAGGATTAGCAATATTCATAATTATCTTTTAACTACTTGGAATATTAAATTTTGTTTTTATTAATAAAATAGAGGAATACGAGGGTAGGGGACCCATCGATCTCATGAATAGGAATAAAACCACTTCTGGTGTGAAAGTGGGTCTTAATCTAGTTAGACAAAAGCACTACCTGGTGTGAAGGGATGTCGATACATGTGGATGGAATTAATATTGATCAAATCAATAGCACATTCGGGGAGAGGTAGTGGAGAGATGGAGGACAACGAAGTCATAACGGGGGAGGAGTCTCGGTAAGGGAGTAGCATCATTATTGAGTGGGACCAAGGGAGAGGAGGCTTTCAATGCATATAAGGAAGGGGATGGTAGCCAAGAGGAAGGCATTGTGAATATTGTTAATGTTTGGTCTTTTATGACTTTCAACATGCTTCAACTTCTTTGCGGGCACGATGCATTGTTTATCACAAAGGGTGTTTACGAGAGAAATCCCACCATCATCCTCGGGGGAATTCAAGTGCGGACCCAAGATAGGTTCCTTTGAAGCACAATTCAATTATACGGCATCGGAAAATATTTATCCATCTTCAGCACGCAGTCTCCTTCGAGAATTGCGCGAATCAAGAGGAAGCGATTCTTGATGGAGGGTTGAAGACAGTTCTTGAGATTTCTTTCCCGGTGAGGAAACTGCGGCCCTTCCTCAGCGAAGCTCGTGGGGAGGAGTATCGACTATTTTCTTGTCATATCAGCCACCTCCTAGTAGTTATTCGGTTAGAGGTGTAATTCATCCACTGAAATTTCATTTTTCATATTATGTGTATTTAAGAGCACTTTGGGTTGTCTTGGAGTCTCTGAAACTGAATATCTAATCCAAACATTTTTAGAATTATATCAGCAAATCCTTGTGTTATAATTTTAATGCAGTACTCTCATGTATCTGTGCGGGCATGGCCTTTGGGCAGTTTTGTGTATACTTGATGTATTTCATTTTTAGGTGTATTGGGTCATTGGAAGCTTCTTTTCCCTAGCTTGAGTGTATTTTTCCTCACGATGTTGTACTCGTTTATGCTATTATACACTTAATTCGTCTAATCAATGATTTTCTCATTTTTATGTATTTATATTCCTTTTTAATTTCTAGTTTTATGTTAAGTATGTTTTTCCTATTTTGAGATATTACATTTTATATTCTTATTTATAACATGCATCTCTTGTTAAACATCTACCAAAATGACTAGTCCGGCAGTATTGTGTCCATTGGATCACTCCCAGCGATGGTAGTATTACAACTTCGCCCACACGGTGCCTCGAAAGGACTCATCCTCATTGACTACGATAACCATTGTTGTATGTAAACTCAACCCGATTAGGAAGGTATCTCTCACTATCCTCTGCGATGCATGACATACATCATCAACATGTCCCTCAAAGATCCTATGGGTGATAGGTTATACTTAAGGCCAAGCTTGTATATGTAATCTGTAAAAATATCCTTCTAAAAATTAGAAGTGAACTTATCATCCTTGTATGACACAATATTCTTGAAACACCATGCCAATCTCAAAAACTCCTTTGATGAAGACATGTTCCACCTCAACATATGAATATGTAGTATTCAATGGAATAAGAAGTGAACCCACCTTACTCAACACAGTGACCATAACCATGATAGAACCTTGTTGCCTCTTTGTTCTTGGAAGCCACGTAAAATCCTTGGAAATTACCTCCCACATTTCCATTTTAGAATCGAGAATAGGTTGTAGTAGACAACCTAAATTTACATTCCACATTGTAACAACCCTGCTAAAAATACATGCTAAAAAAATATAAGACCATGGTTTATGGGACATGTATTCGAGAAAAATGTTGGGAAAAACTTTCTAGTTGGTGTTAATTTGGTTGTGTGCCTAAAGAGTGTGGCAAAGGAAAGAAGGAATTTGGAAAGGAAAAATGGAATTTTTAAGGACATATATTTATGAAAATAATGAAATTAGGAGAAAAGGAGGTGAAAGGTCACAAGTTGCATGTTAGGAGGAAAATTAAGGAAAAGCAAATCAAAAATGAAGAAAATAGAGCCTCATTAATGAAAGGGCTTCGAGGATGGAGTGAGTAAGATTTTTTTTAGTTTAGTTTTGGAGCTATCATTATTTTCTCGCTCTCTCTTACTCTTTGAACCCACTCGGAGGCACTTTGTAATTTTGAAACGAAAAGGAAAAGTAGAAAAAAGGAGGAGCGAAGTCAGCGGTCTGATAGGATTCTTGGCATGTATCCACTTGCATGTGTATTTAAATTGCTATATTTGGCATGCATGTGGCCCATATGGTCCTTTTCTATCTTGGCATGGGATTTTTCCAAGTGTGATAGTGTATTGACTATTATTCCCTTTACGTATATCTTTGATTAGATGGATTTCTCATAATTCGATTGAGATAGATGGTCCAGTTGGCTTGAAGTTGAGTGGCGTGGATCTACGGCTGATATAACACATAGCCCTATTAACTCATGAACTAGAATGTGGTTGTGGTAAATCTAGATAGTGTGTTTCCTTGGTGGAACTAGGATTCCTTGCTTGTGAATGGAAAGATACATAGTAAATCTGGAGGTTTTCCTCGGTTTAGGGCCTAGTGATCGGAGATGGATTGCGATAAATCTTGAGAGGGTGGATACTCTTTGTTTTCCGTAGTAGTCCCAAGATGGGATGTATAGTAAATCCTAGAGTATGTTTCGGTTTAGGTCCCTGCGATCACGATTCGGTACAGTAGTTACTATAAATCTTGAGATGCGGGAGACAAAAAAATTCCTCATCATGTAGGCGAAGCTGTGGTATAATTCATGCTTGTTTGGTTATTTTTGGTTGTTTCGAATTGGAAATTCATGCTTGGAATATGGCATGTGGGCAGTTAGTTAAGTAATATTTGGCACTCCTTAATCTGAGGTAGGGTGGAGATGTGGAAGTCACATCTCCGGTTGGTTTTTACATTTAATAATGAACGACTCATTCCTTCGGTATTTTTTATGGAAATGTACTAGTTATTATGTGGATTTAATTGATGTTATGTCCATGGTATTTCTATTGTCATAATGTTGGTTATAAGCATGTATTTTATCGGTGTGTTGGAAAAATGCGAAGGGGGGAAAAGGGGGGGGGGGGGCGCGTTTGAATCGATGTTTTCGAATCAAAATATTTTACCTTTTATTTTATATATTTCTATATGTGAATTTCAATAGCCCAACTAGTGTGTGTACATGGCTGTCACAAGAAGCTTGTGTATACCAAGATAACTTTACATTTCGGATAATTATTCGAGAAATATCGTTAGCCCATGTTATAGGTAAATGCGGGAACCATTCCCGATGACTGGATTAGCGGACATCATCTCCAGAAATGGTGAATATGGTCTATCATCTTTATCATTTCGTTATTTCCCATTAGCCCTGAGACAAAGACGAGGAAAAATCATCATGACTTCCATTTGCGAAAGTTCAATTGAAGTTTATGTTGTATCATATGTAAGCTCACCCAACGTTGCCTCTGGGGTACTAAGTGCATTGCATATCTGAAACCTTACTCAATGGTTCTTTTCAAGCACTTCTTGACACTCATGGGTGTGTTGGTCAATTGGGAGCGAAATTCTCATTGTTCCGGAATCTCCACTTGGCAGCTTTCTTCTAGAAGAGTTCACATGTGTCAAACCTCGAATCCATAATCCATTTTATACCTCTGAGGCCAGGGAACATGTCTTACCTATTATTGTAAATTCATTGATTATAAAACTACCTTGACTCTTTTTATAAATTGAGCACAATCCTAGTGCTTGAGGAAGAATTTGAGTAGAGAAATATTGGTGGAATTTCAATGAAGGAGTTGATTTGTGTAACATATTGCTAGAGACATGTGCATAGTGATGACGCTGAGATCTTTCTTGGAGATGGTGACATCAAATCAATCACTAGGCTATAACCTCCCTTAATCCATTAATAAATATTTTACGCTTACTTTCTCCCACATATGTATCTGTATAAGCTTTTTTGTCTTTCATATTATGAATTCTTATTTGATCTATACTGGTTCATGTTTCATTGATTTAAGCTGAATAAATTGAATAGACATCTATATTATTGCTATATTTTGTTGTTTAGTGTTCATATTTGCGGAAATATTTTTTAAAGTCTAGCTTCAGTTGAAGCTACGGCAAAAGGCTTGACAGAAGGAGGTGGAAGCACTTGGACTCTAAGTAGGTTTCTTGATATGATAAATGTGTCTATTTACTATTTAGGAAAATTAGTTGTGAAAGTCTTTAACTTGTTGTTATAGATGAGCACCACATCTAGGGAAGAATGTCTTATCTCTAATCCATAATTCCGTAACAATTGGTGACTACATTTGGGGAGTTTACCCATGCATCCTTAGTGTTTTTTGCCTCTTTGTTTGTCTCTGTTTGATAGCTGATAAATTTACTTAGAAATATTAGGCTTTTTGAAATCATAATTTAATTTAGAAGTGTGTTAAATAGTTTATTTTTATTCTCTGGTAGCAGTCAACGCACGGTTGAACGATTACTAGTGCTTTGCATAACCTTGTCTCCCTTCCGGAGTGTACATTGTAACATTGTGTCTCCCCTTAAGTATGTTGCCCCACAGAATCAACCAATTTCCATTGATTTTTTCATTGCATTTGCTTCTCGGTTGTTTTGTTGTGTTTTAAAAGAGCTTAATGCCTCAAATTGAGTAGGTACCTTTATCTACTCCTTCATCCTTTCGAAAAAGGATTTGTTGATTTTTTATTTAAAGTGTTTTGTTATCATTGACGAATTAATTTCAAATTATTTCCATTACTTCATTAGATCTATTTTATTTTGAAAAAAGGAAATTATCGTTAAATTCTTCGTTTCTGTGGGAGAAATTGTAGTCTTATTCTTCATTTTCCTATTAAAAGAAAAATTGTTTTCAATTCCTCATTTTCCAAAGTAAAAACATTGTTTTTATTGATTTGATGCGCTTAGTTTCTTTTTTGCATTCATAACATTAAAGAGGTGTTGGGTGTGGAGCTTGATTATCTTGTTTACTTTTGTATCTGACATTGGACCCGTATATAAATGTTGCAACAACGCAGCCCATAAATTAATTGCTACCATGGGGGTCCGGGGAAGCGGCGACTTTATGGAGCCCCCACGGAGGGTGGTTCGGGGCGGCGCCCCGCGACTAAACAGTGTAAAATTGCCTTGTAAAGTATAGTAATTTCCTGGTCAATGCGGCCATTCATTGGGAAGATGATCGACGGTAGAAGTTATGTTTAGTTTAGGGTTTTTTCCTAGAAGGCAACCCCTCTCTTTGTATGATGGTATTGTATTGCAACAATGTATTACGTGTGTATTCTCTAAGCGGGAAACGAGATAGGGAGAGCGCGGGGAGAGAATAGAGGATATTACGGTGGCTGCGATGTAGGTTTTGTCTCTTCATTTTGTTGGATAATAGAAATAAAGGAGGCGGATTTGTTCGCGGTGGACGTAGCCCAAGCGGGTGAACGACATATATCTATGTCTCTGGTTTTATGTGTTTTGTGTGCTTGTATTTTCTACATATTTATGTATTTGCATTTCTACGTAATATATAATTTTTCATATTTGGTATCGGTAGAAGGTATATTTCTTGATAAACTCACGAGGAAAGAAGGGTTCCTAGTTCGGGTGGGAGTAATGGCGAAAGATGGTAAGTTTAGGGTCGAGAAATTTAATGGCCAAAACTTCCCGGCGTGGAAGATGTAGATGGAATATTATCTATATCATAAATATCTATACCTACCATTGAGCGGAAAAACAAAGAAATAAAATTGGCCATGACGAACGTACGATGGAAAATTCTGATAGAAAGGCACTCGAGCAGGTACGGTTGTGCCTTGCGAGAAATCGGATGCATTCAATATTTGAAAGGAAACGACAATAGTGGGTTTGATGCGGACGTTGGCGAAACTATGAAAAACCCTCGGCCTCAAACAGGTATTTATTATGAAACGACTATTTAATATGAAGATGTCGGAAGATTGGATACATTGCGAGAAGAATTTAAATGATTTTATGCGATTCTTGATCAGTTAAAGTTACGTAGGGAGTGGCTTTGATGATGAAGTTAGAGCTCTTGTTATTATTGTGTTCATTTCCGGAAGGTTGGAATGGTTTAGTAATGGCCATTAGTAACTACGTATTTGGATCTAGTACTTTAAATTTTGATGATGTTGTCGGTGCTATCCTTAGTGAGGAAATGTGATGGAAAAGCTTCGGTGAGACATTAGGTAATGGCAGTGCGAGTCTGGGGAAAGGAAAATGGAAGAGGAAAGATCTCGGGATATCGCCAGGTAAATCAAGAAAAGGAGATCCAAGTCTAGATCGAGGATAGTGTCTTGGAAATGCGGAAAGAAAGGACCTTACTGAGAAAGACGTAGATATAGGAAGGAAAAGAAGGAGACACGCCAACAAAGAAAAAAATCATGAAGAAAATGTATGGTGTGTTACAAGATGTTTTGATTCTTTCTTTCAAAAATGTTATTGATTCACGGTAGTAGATTCAAGGGCCTCATTCCATGCCACACGATAAGAAATATTTTCTGACTATGTTGAGAGATTTTGGACAATTTTGTTTGGGTGATGATAAACCTTGTAAAATTGTTGGAATGGGTAAGGTTCTTGTAAGCAGGTAGAATGAAAACCAATGGTTATTAGAGGTAAGGCATGTTAGGATCTAAAGAAAAATCTGATTTCAACGAGCAGTTGAACGTTGAGATTTGTGTGACAACTTCTGAGATAAATCTTAGAAGGTCACCAAAGGAACCTGGTAATAGAAAAAGGCGAAAACGTTGGTACATTGTATTTATGCGATGGTATTTCTAACTACGGTAATGCTTTAACTTCGAAAAGGCTCAGATGGATCATTATGGCATCATAGGCTCGGACAAATGAGTGAAGGGGATGAATATTATTCACTCGATAAATTTGTTGCCAGTTTGAAGAATGTTGATTTGGATTTAGTGAAAATTTCATTTATGAAAAACAAAATTGATTTCTCAGAGTTGGGAAAAGAAAAGAAGAGCGAAAAGCTGGAGTTTGTGCATACAATTGTATGGGGACTTGCCCGGGTATCATCTCTCGGTGGCTCTCTACATTGTGTTGCATTTATTTGACGATGCAACTAGAAAAACTTGGATGCATTGTATTCAAAATAAATACGATGTATTTGATACTTTCCAAGAAATGGAAGACTTTGGTTGATATTGGCACAAGAAAGAAGTTTAAGTGTCTCAGTCCGGACGATGGAGGTGAAAATATTGCGGCAAATATTTTGATAGGTATTGTTCAGAGCATGGAATTCGTAGAGAGAAGGTAGTTCGAGAACACCACGAGAAAATGGTGTGTCGAGGAAAGGATAGACGAACAATCATGGAGCGTACGAGTGCATGAGATTTCATGCGGATTGCCTTTAAAATTTTGGGCGGAATCTTTGTGAATCATTGTTTATCTAATAAACGAGAGGGCCTTCAATTTCCTTGGATGGTGGTATTCTAGGGAAGCATGGAAAGGTAAAAAGGTAAAGCTACTCTTTTTTAAAGCCTTTTGGTTGTGAGGCCTTTGTCCATATTAATAAAAGAAAATAGAACAAAGCGAGAAAAATCAGAAATGTGCCTTTATCGGATATGGTGTTAATAATTTTGGTTATAGCTTATATGATTATAGAAAATCACAAAATCATTAGGAGTAGAGATTTAATATTCAATGAAAAGGTCTTGTATCAAAATCAATTGAAGGAAAAGAGAAACGGAAAAAGAAAGTAAGGGTACGATTCTTGATGAGATAAGCGAAAAAATTAAAGTGCACGAAAATAATAATAATCAACAACCACACGGTGGCAACCACCACAACAACAACGAGGCACCTCAAACACACAAAGTGGTGTTAGAAGATCTACCGAGGATAAGTAGACCCACGAACGATACTCTCCTTCATTATATTATTTATTGTGACTAATTAGGTGAACCAAATGTTATGAAGAAGAAATGTGAGTTGAAAACGGGAAGAAGTGGGAGCTAGCCATGGAAGAAGAGATGGAATCCTTAATGGATAACCCAGGACTTGGGACTTAGTTAGGTTTCTGCGAGGGCAAATACATTGAAGAATAAATGGGTTTACGGTGAAGGAAGAAGATGGAGGAAAACAGTACGAAGCTAGACTTGTGGTAAAGGGTTTGCATAGAATAAAGGTATTGATTTTGATGAAGTATTTTCTCCTATTGTTAAGATGACTTCAATCGGAACTATCTTAATTCTTGTAGCGGCGGAATATTTACATCTTGCTTAGGTTATATGTAAAGACAACATTTCTCCATGGAGACTTGGAGGAAAGAGAGATATACATGCAGCAACCGGAAGGATATGAGGTCAAAGGGAAATAAAAATTGGTGTTAAGGTTAAAAGAAGAGCTTGTATGGCTTAAAATAGGCTCGAGCGGTGGTATCTAAGAATTTACAAGTTTATGTACGAGCAAGGGTTATACTAGATGTCACTGCGATCATTGTGCTTTATGCGAAAAATAAAAATTATGGTAGCTATATTATCTTGTTATTGTATGTAGATGACATGCTTGTTGCGGGGTCTAACATGCGGGAAATAAATGTGCTCAAACGAAAATTGGCAAATTCATTTGCAATGAAGGATTTGGGAAGTTGCAAAAAAGATCCTTGGTATGAGAATAACTAGAGATAGGAAAAATAGAAAATTAACATTGTCTCAAAATAGTACATACAAAAGGTGTTGAAATGATTTAATATGCCTGATACAAAACCAGTTAGTACACATTTTCTAGCCGACAAACTTAGTAAGGAGATGTGCCAAAAGACCCGAAGACATGGATTATATGTCTAAGTTTATATGCATCGGTAGTTGGAAGCTTAATGTATGCAATGGTCTACACAGAAGACTTTGATGTGCATGCGGTGGGAGTTGTAAGCAAGTACATGAATAATCCGGAAAAGAACATTGGATGGAAGTAAAATGGATTCTCGAGATATTTGAGAGTACCACAAATCAAGCATTATGCTTTGAGTGGTTCAAACAACACTCTACGAGGATATGTTGATGCGGGCTATGGAAGGTGACGAATAACGGGAAGACACTACGGGATATGTATTTCTTTGGCCAGGTGGAATAATTGTCGAGTTGGGTTTAAAATCCAAGTGTTGTTTCACTTTCGACAACGAGAGGCAGTATGTTGTTGCTCTGTGAGCTAGTAAAGAAATGATTTGGTTCTGAAGGTTTATAGATGAATTAGGTAAGAAGCATGATATGGACATATTTATAAAGTGATAGCCAAGTGCCATTCATCTTTAGAAAATTTCAAGCATTTCATTCCAAGACTAAACACATACATCTCAAATACCATTTCATATGGTCGAGTATTGGAAGATGGAGAGTTGAGCTGGAAAAGATACACACTAGCCGAATCCTATGAGATATGCTAACAAAGTTGTAACCGAAGAGCGAGAATGTGCTAAGTTTGATTGGTCTTCAAGGATGACAATGAATATGAGAAACATCCGGAGTCCCGAAGAGGAGTCATTTTCCAGCAAATGAAGCGAGCGGTGAAGTTACTTTTAATCGATCTCCATTTAGGAGATTGTTGGAGTGTGGAGCACGATTATCTTGTTTACTTTGTATCACGAAATTGGACCCACATTACCTTAAATGGGGTGGCAACGCCACTCGTAAACCAATGCGACGGGGGGTCCGGGGGGCGACAACGACTTGGAGCCCCACGGTGGGGGGTTTCGAAGCCGGCGCCCGCGCAGATAAAACGGTGTGAAATTTCCTTATAAAAGTATATGGTAATTTCTAGTCAATTTGGGCCATTCATTAGGCGGATGATACGATAGTAGAAGTTATGTTTATTTTACGAGTTTTTCCCTATAAGGCAACCTCTCTTTGCATGAGGTATTGTATTGAGGAAATTTGTGTATTACGTGTGTATTCTCTAAGCGGAAACATATGGGGAGACTATGAGAGAGAGCGAGAGGATATTACGGAGTGGATTTCTTGTAGGTTTGTCTCTTCATTTTGCTAGATAATAGAAAGGAAGAGTGGCGGTTCGGGGTGGACGTAGCCCAAATTGGGTGAACCATGTATATCTGTGTCTCTCTGGTTTTATGTGTTTGTGTCCATGTATTTTACGCATATTTTATGTATTGCATTGCTCTATAATATATAATTTTCTAACGAGACTAAAAATAAAAACTGCATTTGCATGTAGTGGATTGTGTGCGTTTACATGGAGCAATTTGGAAAATTTGCACTTTAGCTTGTGCTCTTTGATTGTTTGCTCTCAAATTGATTTCTCTTGTCCTCTAGTCAATGAAGTTTTTATTGAAAAAATAAAAGTGAAAGATTACTTATAAATTTTAGTTTTCATTTTAGGAATTTCCAATACATCATCTGTGAGGTGAAACTTGAAAGGAAAATTGATAAACAAGATCAACTTAAAATTTATCTCAATTTACACAACAAGCATTGGAACCATAATGATAACATTTAGAAGGTCTAGAAATTTAGAGATGTGTTCGGCATCGTAAAACATATGCTTGTCATTAATTGTCGAGTGATAAATTCTGAGTGTGATACCTCACTACATGTACGTAAGTATATCGTAGCTCATCCATGTACTTTTGGGTATGTCGGGTATTACGGTACGAAAAGTATAAAGGGGTGCTCTTGTGCGGTTTCACATTAGACAACACTAACACGGACTTGGGCCTCCACGTACCTTTGGGCCCCATATTTGGGAGGACAAATTTGGGTTTCTATCCATCCATAGTGGGCGAGTCGGCCTCCTTCTAAAATGTGATACACCAAAACACGGCATTCGAGAAGATTTCACCTTGTACTTCTTGGTTCGCAGGTATTTTGTAGTTGAGTTTCTTGGTAAAGATTTTTTCCACAACATGCCCTTTTTTATTTTGTTTATTTTTTTGGTTAAAATAAATCAATAATCATGGAAAGAAGAAAATCATTTTCCCTTTTTTGTCATTTGCGTAGATTAGCATTAAAACCACCTTTGCCACCGAATTTATACGAATGACAAGAACTACATCACTCTGTCGAAACCGATCTTATCGGTACCTTTGGTGAAGCATCATATTCCCATATACCATAGTCGGCCTGAAGTTGTTTCTACACATCTTAGTTTGTCTATTGTTGTCGAGACAAAGTCCTCATAGCTACCGTGGTCACGATCCATCCAATCGGTGAGATCATACCTCACGAACCCGAAGTTGTTCCATTTGGAAGTTGATCTAGATCCCATTTTGCTTTAGGGGAAATTGTTATTGAGATAAAAATGAAAACATCCTAGGACCAATGAAATAGGGTCTATCATCCCCTTATATTTCGGTGCTATATTCCTTAAGTGGAGAAAATATTGATCACGAAGTCAAACAAACGAAATTTGTTTAAATAGTAGTCCTCCATAATCTATTTTAGCCATTGAGTCTCTCATATTGCGCAATCAACCATCTGAAATATAATTTGAAGCAGCCGGCGAAGTTCTTACACACAGTTTTGTTTTTTATTGAAGAAATATCCTGGTAAGTACCTTTAAATCTAACTAATTTTTAGTAGGAGCTTTACATGTATGAGTCTTTTCCTGAAATCACCTTCCTTTTCTTTTGTTGATCTGATTTCACTTGAGTTCCATAGATTCTATAGGGTATAAATTGGGTCATTGGACAATAGATGAGATAACATCCTTGGTAGACATCTATTTAGTGCCGACAACATCTACTATTGCTTCATCTTTGATGTTTTTCCATTAACTTCACCCATGTCATCATCGAAGAATCCTATCTGCTTCCTCCCTTATGAGTACTGAATGGCTTGATCCTTTATTCACATATTTAGTGAAATATCAAGCTTGTCCATCAGAGTTATTCCCCTTGGTGCCAGGTCATTTCCTCGATTACCCTTTGAAATTCCAAAATTAAATGAAAACCTGGAGAAGACCATAAACGCATGTTACTCAACATCATTTGTGGTGCTCATCGAGCTTCTTAAATGATAACTCCATTAGACTACATATTTTCCAACACACACTCCTTTATTCCAGCAGCACAGTAAGGGATGGTTCTGGCACTAGCATGTCAACCTCGTTAAAAAATGAAATAGGTTTTGAGGATAGTTCTTTTTTCTTGTATTACGACCTCGTTAAAAAATGGAACAAGTTCCTTTGAGGATGGTATTTTTATTTGTCAACCTCCTTAAAAAATGAAAGCAAATTACCTATGAGGATAGTTCTTTTTCTTGTGTGACCTCTTTAAAAAATAAAACAAGTGCACATAAGGATGGTTTGTTTTTTGTGTCAACCTCATTAAAAAATGAAGCAATTGATGAGGATGGTTCTTTTCACCAATGTCAGCCTCATTAGAAAATGAAACGAGGCCATGAGGATAGTTCTTTTTTTCTTGTGTCAACCTTGTTAAAAAAATGAAACGAGTGCGGAATGAGGATAGTTCTTTTATAGTGTCGACCTTGTTAAAAAATGAAGCAGTCATGAGGATGGTTCTTTTACTATGTCAACCTCATTAAAAAAATGAAATGACTTATGAGGATGGTTATTTTTCTGTGTTAATCTAATTAAAATGAAACGGAGGGTCATGAGCATAGTTCCTTTTCTTGTGTCGAAGCTCATTAAAAAATAGACGAGGTTCCATGAAGCGAAAGTTATTTTCCTATGTCAAGCTCATTAAAAAATGAAATAAATCCTCCTATGATGAACCTTCATTCCATCCAACCCTTAGTAACAATTATTTTACTTAGGTGAATGAGATGAATCGTGGGGGAGTATTTACTCTTGCGGGGGCAATTCGACATGTGCTCTAGTAGGGGGAATTGAAAACATTCTTACCCGATTTCACCCCGATCAATTCTTTGATGTTTGGGGGCAAATACGAGGTCAAGGAGCTCCAAAATGCAAATGGTAACTACTAAATGGTAAAAATCAATAGTAAAACTCTTTTTAATAGTTGTTTAATTATTTACCAAATCATATTTATTATTGTGACTATGGATTTTTTTATTATATTTTTTTATCAAAATGAGTATTTTAATCCATTTGATGTTGTTACCGAATAGGTTTTACAAGTACAATGACAGTTAGTCATGCAAATTTATTTCAAGAATGATTTCACCATAAACATACACTTTTTATCTTATTTTTAGAGATTTGTTAAAAATGAAAAGTTTGAAGCACACATTTATCTCTTTTTTCGAGCCGATAACATTGGAAAAGGAACCCTTGGAATTTCTTCTGACTCTTTTTAGACTCGATAATGTGAAAATATTGTCGAGCACTTGTATTTTAGAGCTCGTAAAAGTAAATGAATTGATATCTACTGAGTATAAGTTTAACCCTTTTCGGACTAAGATATATTATTTACAAAAAGGAATACCTTGGTCGAACATGACTAAAGAGGTTCTCTCGGAGGATATTATTGTACACTTTCTCAAATCTAAGCGACAACTTTACGAAAAAGTACTTACGGAGTTTTCTTTTGTCCTTTTTCAAACTCTCTAAATATGAAAAAGGATCGAGTTTTCATTGTCGTTAGGCTCGTTAAAACATAAAATAGCAATAGACTTGTCTATCATGGCAAGAATCAAGTTTCATTCATCGTTGGACTTGTTAAATTGTTAAATAATGATACTTTGTTCGCCCCAAGGGTTGAATTATAGATCAAGGAATATGTTATCTTCCTCAATATTGTTAAAAAATAAAAGAGTGCGGTCAACAAATGGCCAGGGGAAAATTTGGGAAAGTGAGCAATTTTTATGATAGAAAATTGACTCTTTAACATGACGCTTCCTCCATCACCATGATCATTTGGGTTGGGTAACTCATTCTTGCAGTTCATTCATTCACATGGTTCATCATACCTTCAATTTGGTTTTGGGTCAATACTACCAACTCATCTCACTTTATCCTTTGATATGTTCAAGATAAGTCATCGATGAATACTCATCCTTCTAAAATACTCAAAAACCTTCGTTCTCGTGACTGACATTCATCCACGAACATTCTTTGTATCAAGTCATGCATTTGTCTACGAAATCGGTAACTCCATTTCAAAAAATAGGGTGGCTTCCTATTGATGACAAATCATTATCTGGGAAGTTCACTTAGAAACATCATATTCTAGTACCATTGGGCTTGTTACATCTGTACACAACATTTTGTCACTTTGTCCATGATCCCATCTCACTCATTGGAGGGTCATTTGCGTGATCAATAAAGTGTAATGCCTTACAAAGACCATCATTGCATCCCTTTACATAAGAGCAATATTCTTTCTGACAATTCCCTAAGTAGAGCTTCAAAAACCCATGTTTTTGCATTGGCGCATGTAGTCGGTTCTACCCTCGCGCGGGTAAGGAAGATTAACCTTTGGGCCCAGCCATTTTATTATACATGCTCAATTAGCCACTTGTACCAAGCTATTTATGGAATGTTTTTTAAAAATGTATGAGTAGATATTCCGGGTCAGCAGCAGTTTTGTCATTGGGAGTGGTTGGGCCCGAACTCTTCAGAGACTCCCTCCTTTGGTTATGGTTTCCACCTCTTATGGGAACCTCTGAGAGATAGGCCTCCCTCCCACATTTATAGGGATCCTAACCCCTCCTTTTCCTCTGTCTAAAAAAGAATCTATCTCTGCTTGCATAAGCTAGTTGAACATGGAGAATTAAGTACACTATAGGCTGAATTGTTGAAGAGATAGAACAAGGAAGAACTTCATTGAGAGCTTTTAGCCCATGCCTTCGTCCGAATCCTAAATCCACGGCGAGTATTTGACCCGTTAACCACAGACAGCGGAGAGCGTGACATCGAAGCTTTGATTGTACCTCTTCCTTCTGCTCCAATCACATACACGTGTTATTTTTCGGTTCCCATTTTTTTGTTATGTCATTTTGTTTAATGCAATGTCTGCTTAACCCTCTTTGAATGGATAGTTGTTATGAATGAATTTATTATGTATTATGTTGTTCTTGTTTGCTTATCTGTATGCAGGTATCCAGTAACATGGCTTGTAGAAGGATTATGACTTGTGAGGAGTGAGGTGAGAGGCCACCACTATAGCTACGACGACGACATTGGATTCTAGGAAGGTTGATCTACCATGTCCTATTTTCATTCGATGATTAGGAATCAACACTCTAGCATGTCTCTTTGTTTCCGGACCACAATGGGGAGCTAGAGGGATCTCCTCTATCCTGGAAGGGGATTTTGCGTAACAAATTGAGTGACTCCCACTTTGGGGACTAGTGTCAATTTGTCATTTTAGCTTGTTTGTGTCGACTTAGGTCGTTGGCTTGCTTATTTTCTTTGTTTAGTTTGCTTTCTTTTTTCCATCCCTTTTATTCATCTCCATAGTGAAAAATGTTAATTATTCTCCATTGAGTTTCCTTTTCCCATAGTTATGCGGCCTTTACTTTCCATTTTTAACGTTGAATTCCGTTAGCACGGAGTTGCTTTTGAATTGCGGTCGTGCCAACCCACATATCTGACGCGAATACGGCCTCACGGTCGCGAAATCCTATAGGATTTGGTTTCCTCCTTGATGAGTCTTTTGGTTAGTTGTGCTTGACTCTAAGTTTATTTTGTGTTTAATTCGACCTTTAGGAATGTTTTGACTATTATTGAGCACATTGTTTTTCCTCGGTCGATTCTCTATTTTCCTATCGGTGTAGATTAAGGCCTTAGGGTTTCTAAGTGTCTGCAAATGCACTCGACCTTGTTTGAAATAAAGTCTCATTGATTGTTGTCGGTCTCATTCTTGCGTTGATTGCACTTAGTTTCTTGATCCTTCGAGTATTTTCTTTGGTTGAATGATCATTTTGTTTCAGTGATACTTCTCCTTATTTCTCCAAACATAGATTACATTTCTTGTTTTGGGTCATTTTAGCTTTCTTTTGATTTGGAAGGTTGTAGCATTAGTTTGAGTGCTTTCTTGTGATTGTTTTCTTTGATTGAGTCATTCGGTTTGGTTATTGCATTCACACTACTCAAGCTAGTGTTTATTTTGTTTTTCATGTAAATAGTGCATTGTATACTATTTCATTGAAAAACCAAAAAAAAATATTTTGCATTCTTTCCTTTGCATTGAAAGTGAGAAGTTCTTTTGCATAGCATTTGATAATCTAGGAAAGAATTTTTCATTTTCGTTTGATTGCATTAGATGCATTAGTGGATTTCTTTGGCATATTCTCATTTTTTTCTATTGTTTGAAAGATCTCTGTCCATACAGTAACTAAAATTCATTGAATCGAAAGATGATGTTCATTTGCATATAGTTTTCATTTAGGAAATTTTAGATCCAAATTCGGTGGGAGCCTTGAAGCTGAAACATAATCCAAGATAAAATTTAAAATTCATTCGATTAACCTAAGGAACAATTGAAACCTAACGCTACATTTTTAATGGTCTAGGCTAGAGATGTGTTTTCGTCTTAAAACCTAGTAGGCGTCGTTAGCCATTTGGCTTTAAGAGCAGTAGCTGAAATCTCTGACTTGTGCTCACATCCTTAGTCGAGTATATAAAGGGATACCCCTCGGTTGAAATCCTTTTATCCATAGGAAGTAGATTTTAATAATACATGACATGATACATTGAACACATCATTCGGGGATACTACTGCACGTATGTTAAGTACTTGCTCATTTATCTTTCATTTGATCAAAGGTGTATATGGAAGTGAAACTTGGTACACCCTCTTGCTTAGAATACGAGTAGTCATTTTGATCTTTTCATGACTCTTTAAAAGATAGATTGTCGAGCACTTGTCCTTTCACGCTCGTTTACAATTGAAAGTGGCCCAGAGTAATATTTTTCTTATTTCTAGGCTCTTAAAACCTTGAAACAACAAAACCTAGTTTAAAGTGTCATAAAATTAATCACCTACGGTCACCACACCGTTAAAAGTTTTATTACTTGGCTTGTTCTGTTTCCTTAGATTTTGATCTTGGAGCCTTCGATTGGTTATTATTTTCCTTCCTATTTTTGAAATAAATTCACGGTGGTGGAACCACCCCGGTTCGTCATCACTCACCTCTAGTGGTAGTTATTTTCTAGAAGTTTCTTTTTTGGATCCCCTTAATCCACTAGGTTTTGTCGAGTTTGTGACCTATTATCACCGTATGTTCAACCTCTTATTTCTCCCCGATCTCCTCACGAAGAGTTAGTTGAGTTCGATTGGCCTCCTTGAGTGCTTGTGGTACGGTTTGGGAAAACGAGATTTTCCCTCTTATGTCGACCCTCAACCGTTTTTTTCTTTCTTGCTATACCTCCACAGTCACCTTGGTCTTTTCGAAGATCTTGGGATGGAGTCGGACATGGATTCATCCGGTCCACGATTTGGTAGTGAAGATGCCTATTTATATAGGAGAATATCGACTTTTTCTTGAAGATGTGCCTCATGTTTCTAATTAGTCTTCTCAACCATCTGTGTCACTTCCTTGGATATAGTTCTTTGAGTCGAGATTATGTCTCGTGTTGCCTCCATAGCGCGATCTAGCGCACTAAATCCTCCTTAGATTTTGGTCCTCCCTTTGTTAGGACTATCGGCTTCGACACACAGTTCAATGGGAGTCTTGTTACATCTATCCGGTCAAGCAGGCTATCTATATGGATACATCCACACTAGTTGTTACGACTCGGTCATCGGGATCTTTTCATACTCACGAGTCTATTTTCTTAATCCTACGGTGGCTTGTTAATCTCGATCTAGTAGATCACAATCTAATGTCATGGGGGCCCATCCACTTCTAGTTTGCTTCCACTTCCCAAGTAGTTCTGGTGGCCTTGGTTTTGAAGAGTATCGTTGGTTTTCGGCAACGAGCTCTCGGGAGTTCTTAGCATCTCGAGCTCATATGATCCTCGATTCCATCATTATCATGATGTACGCCAATCTCGCTTATTCATTATTGCATCATTATGATGTATATATTCTGTTATTTTCCACTCCTATTGATCCTCATCGAGCCATTTATGATCCTTATGCGATCGTTTCTCATCTTGGACCCACCTTGCACCTGTGCAACCCTCTGGCTTGCAAAACCCTCATCGGGACAAACTTGGCTCAACCATTAGGGAATTTTGAGGCCTAAAATGGGCCTCCTAAGGAAAATGTGCAATCAAAATTCACTTTATGAGAACCAATCACATTTTGAGGATGACGTCATCCTAATGGTTGAGGTGGCATTGCTTGGATTAAAGGTGCCGTTGTCACGATTTGAATGGTGGATAAACTCATGGTTAACCATGGTAGTGCTCTAAGTACTTTTAAAAGTCAAGTAAAGTACTCATAATAAATGTCATTCACACTTTTTTGAATAAAAATATATTATTGTTGTTTCATATTTTTTGAAAGAAAGCAGTACATATCCCTATACATTTATTATATTATATTATATTATATTATATTATATTATTTGTATATAGTATATTAATTACATATTATTATACAACTTAAATAATATAAATTTTATTTAATAATATATAATATAATTAAGAATTTATATTTATATTTAATTTAATTTATTCGTCTGAAAATCATTAGTTGTTGATGATAATGAATTTTTCTTGAAAAGTTTCATTCTTATTTATATTCACATCAATACAATTTCTTTATTAATTTTATTTTGGTACAACTTTTGAATTGAATTTAACTATGGTTAGATGGATTGTGGTCTTGCAGTGAATTGAAAATTCATAAATATTATTTTATTGGTTTAACTATTATTTTATTATTTCCTTAGGAGTCCCATTTTAGACCTCAAAATTCCTAATAGAATACCCTTACCTCCAGTCCATAGGGACAACCTTATGGTCCACAAGGCCAAACTTCATAAGGTCAACCTTTGGTCCGACAAGTTCAACCCTATGGTCATACGGTGAACCTTAGAATCAGCTAGGACTATCTTATGCTCACGGGAAAGTTTGTCTACAAAGGGACCTTAAGGGTACACAACGAAGCATACCATAGCTTCCATATGGCCAAAACTTTGTGCAACGAGGACAACCCTACGGTCCTCCTCGATCGGCTTTGGATCATCGGGGGCAAGCTATTCGTCGCAACCATCGGGCCAACCCCTCCCATAAAGGCGACTTGGGTAGGCCTTGGCATTCAATTCAACCTAATCCTCAGCCGATTCGATCGGCTCAACAACCCAGGTTATACTTGTTTTATCCAATTCGACCGAGTCCACCGCGAAGTATCCTACTCAGCTTTGCTCAACGGGGGCCACCCTTTCGACACAAGTGGCAACATTACCCTCAAGATCCAATATCGAGAATTTGGTATATAATATTGCCCCAAAGTTTCTACCCTAAAAAATAAACCTCCATTGGTATATAATCAACCTTAAATCCATGCTTACGTTCTACAACGAGCCATACATTTCTCAACAAGGACCTCGATGGTCTTCTCCAAACTCGATATCTTGGTCCTCAACCCTAGTATCGACGGAAATTATAATGCTTCTAACCCCTATGGTCGATCCTCGAGGCAAAATATGTGGGGGCATAATTCCTCTCGGTTTGGGTGCAATGTAAACAGTCCTTATCGATGACCTCCAGTGACTTTCAATCCTCAATTACCATTTCTTGCTACGATTGGGGATTCTTGGATGTGTCAAAGTTAATGAACGATCCCATTCTTCGCAACCCATATTGGCCATAGGTTCGACCAAGATTCTTTTATTGGCTTGTCCTAAATTTTAAGGAAAAGTCTAGCAAAGATCCCAGTGCATGTTATGACTTACCATTTGTGGTGTTCCTCCAACTCTTGGGTTGATGATTACATTGACTCCATATTTTCCGGCCACACTCTTATTGGTGCCACTTCAAAGTGGTACATTGAGCTATCTCTTGGCATCTTCAGGGTTCAATTG
Source organism: Pinus albicaulis (assembly GCA_034641835.2). Classification (NCBI taxonomy): domain Eukaryota; kingdom Viridiplantae; phylum Streptophyta; class Pinopsida; order Pinales; family Pinaceae; genus Pinus; species Pinus albicaulis. The sequence goes on along the minus strand of JAXQQM020062017.1, from coordinate 84,465 downwards.
TTAGCCATGGCATTCCTTACGCATTTTCGATTTACCAATATTATGAGGCAGGGATGCACCTCCTCATGTTGAAATAGGACCGAGTTACTCATATCTCGGATCATATTCATGAGTCGTAACCGTCATCGTCGCATGATCAAATTTCAAATTCACGATCATCTTCTTACTCGTTGGTTCACCACCTCCTTTGTCGATCACGGTGAAAAATACATAGCTATGAGGCATGTGTAGCGGGAAAAGGCCATTTCTTATGCCAGTACCTTGATATTTTACTCTCGATCTGGCACTTTTAGCCCATGATATCTTGCTGATCCTCCACGACACGGAACTTCTAAACCACCGGTGACTCCATCGTCGATGGTATTATTGGTTAAGTGTCTCAAACTTCTCGAAACTCTTCTTCCTCAGTTCTTTGAAACAAGTCTACTTCTTCAACAATGTTGCTCCATAGTCCACCTCGAATTACGGTAAACCGTATAATTTAATTTTCACATTCGGACGATACGGGATAATGTACGAAGGAAGGGTAAAAATAAGGGTAAAGGTAAGACTGAAAACGATACCTCGAAACGAATTCTCGGAAATAGATGTTACACTTTGAAAATTGTCATCACGACGATGCCATGGTGTGTATGAGCTCACTATTACTCATACTTCTCCCTTTTCAAGTCTAACATATCGGTTCCTCGTATCGAAGCCTTGAAAATAAAAAAAAATTCTAAAAAGTCTCACAAACTTTGGTGTCGCACTTTACGGCTATCTTGCCTGCCGGTCCCACCAGTGTTTATATTTCTACTAGTTCTGAGTGCAATTTATCCTTTTTATAGGTGCGGACCCACAGCCAGATTAAAAGGCGCAAGTAAAATCTGGCTTCAATTAAAATCAAGTGCTGGAAGCTTAGAATGGATCTTGCCGATAGTAGAAGTAGCTCTTGTGAGGTGCATGAATCATTTTACCTTATGGAGCTAACCCCTTGATGTGAGAAGCTTATCCCTTTGAAGGAGGATTCTATCCCTTCATACTGGAACAGAAACTCCCTCTTTTCCACTATAAAAGAGGCATTGGGTAACGAGGAGTTGAAGCTTTTTAGAATATTTGAAGTTCGTCTTGTTGAGATTTGGGCTAGGTTAAGCGAACTTTTGTGAGGAGAGATTGAATACCTCTATTTGCCTTGGTTGGAGGAGTGCAAGCTTATCCAAATTGAGGAGACTCACAACGGTCCCAGGAAAGTCCTATGCAACATCAAGGCTCGGAGTTGTAAGGATTTTCTTTCTGCAAAATTAGCCACAAATATACTCATTTTTCTCAATAGCTGATCGATAGTTTGTTATTTCATAGATTCCTTGATCCTATGATAAGCATGGTTTATGATGATTTCTATACGGGTGCTATAATAATTTCTTTTTGTGATTGCGGGTTTACGAAGCTCCTTCAAACGTGTATGAGGACAACGACGACTTCAAGCAAGCCTTTGGACAAACGGTAAGTCTTTTACACCTCATAAGAGTTTTTGTAAACCTTACATGCTTGAAAAGATTAGTATGTTTGGCTATTTTTGCTAGATAATTTTGGTAATAGGGAGATCTTTCTTTTCTTAAAATGATTAATCCTCCAACAAATTGGCAACTACGTGGGGAAAGAGCTTGTTGTTTTTGGTTCTCTTTTATTTTGACTTGAGGAAATGTTTTCTGGTTTTATTGATGAAAATTTTCCTGGGTAGCTTAGGTTTTCTCTTGTTTTTGAAAATTTTGAAACCCTTTAAGTTTTCTCTAGTTTTCCTGGGACCGCACTTTGCCTTGTTTTCATGATGCGGGTGAATTCCCTTACTTTTCTGTGTAAGCAGTGTGGGGCCTTTGTGATATCCTGGAACTGCCGAACCACTGTTAAAGTTTTTGAAAAACTTCCAGATTTATCTTTAGTTTATCTTGATTTTGATTTTCGGTTTGTTTTCTTCCCAGTTGATGATTGTTCTGTCTGAAAGCTTTTACGTTAATAAATCTCGGCGATATTGGTGTTTTTCATGATTTTAAAGTTTTGCGTTTTGGATTGCATTTCTTGGTCTTTGTAGTGATGCGAAGCATTTGACATAGAAGTACCTCGGATTACCTTGGTATTTTTGGTCTTTTTTGGATACGGCGATTGTGAAATCATTCTTTATTGAGAAATAGAGTTACTTGTTTCTTTGAAATCTTCGAAAAGAAACTTTGTTTATTGGTTTTTGAATTTCATTTTTAATAAAAATATAATTGAGTGTGTTTTCGTCTGTTTGTTATTACGGGCGAATAGATCCTTAGTTTCTTAAAAATAAGTAAAAACATTCTTCAAAAAAAAAAATCTTAAAGCTTTTATTCGGTTGGGTGGTTGTAGTTTTGAGTGCTTTCAAAATTTCTAGCTCTCTTTTGAAGGAAAATTATTTTGTAGCTTCGAATTTTCGAAAAGTGAAAGGAATTTTATTGTGAGCTTTGATAATTTATTGGAAAAGACAAAAATATTTTCTTTCAGTAGTCTTTATGTTTAAAGAAGGAATTGTTTATTAAAAAAGAGTTGCATTCTCTAAAATTTTCCTTAATTAGGAATTTCATTGAAAGAAAGCAATATGATTATCATTTTTAGGTGCATTTTAGTGTCTTTTTTGGAAATCGACTCTTCACACCATTAGAGTTTCATTTCCCGCTTGCCATTGACTTAGAGAAGCAAACTCTTAAAAGTAATGCTTAATTAAAATTCATCCCCAGCAATATTTTTATTTTCTAGGGCTCTTATCACCAACATAGCTTAGGCTAGTATCTTGGAGTAGGAGTAGTTAACTCTCGAGGTAGTAAAAACAAACAAGTAGACAAACCTTGCGGTAGGAGATAAATCCAATTGTAATTTTATGTCTGAGAGCTTCTCTTAAAGAATTCAATCACACAAGATCATCTGAACCTTTGAGACAATCAATTTACGCTTCATTGGGGAAGATGAAGATTTTGCACGTATTACAAACGGTAAACCTCGGATTAACCATTGTTGAGGAGCACAGGTCACTTGTCGGTGGAAACCTCGGATTAACCGTAATAGAGGAGCCTTGAGGGGATTGAGCTTGCTGCTACGCTTCCTTGCGCGTGAAATCGGATCGTATTGTTCCCCGAGTTATATTTTGTTGTTGTTGGTAACCTTAGTGTCCATTATCTTAAGATTACTTTCCTAAGGTGACGGTGAAGGAAAGAGATCATGCACGAATGGAGACATCAACCTAGACTCACTTGGACTCTCTGAGAGGTTCTCTTCACACGAGATGGTTTTTGTGAGGAAACTTGTGCGATTATGTTTCATTAAGCGAGTTGTCAGGAATGGCAATCCCAAAGCCTTGCTCTGTGTTAAATTTCTACTAAGTTGGATTTCATCACCAACTAGTGTTTTTTAGTACGGAGAGCTCTTTGTTTGTGTGTGGTTTGAACTCTTAGATTTTAAGCGTGTGATTCGACTGTTTGTTTCTTTAGAGACTTTAGGTGTTTTTCATTAAAATTTGCTTTGTTTGCATGTGATTAGTTAATATTTAATCGTGGCGGAATTGCGAGACAATCCTAGGAGACTTCTGAGGAAACCCCACGAATATTCACCAAGTCGGCTTGAAGAACTTCGTGCTGCGAGCATCATCCAATAGTGGTAGGATTAGATCAACGGAAATTGGAAGTTCATCCCATGATTTGTCCATCCTTTGATCATCAAATACCTACAACGGGGAATACATTCGATAGCGATTTCGGTTTTTGGGATGCAGTAGTATTCACATACAGTGGGCGATGTGAACACGAAATCTGCGAACTTGGCCCGAACCTTCTATTTTAGAAACATCCTCGGGATTTATTTCACCAACCACAGTGATCTTGGTTCACCTAGGGTAAGAAATATTGTCCTTTGAAGATCTTCAGTCCGGTCTTATTTCCATTGAAGAACTTACTAATCTGAGACGAAGATATATCTCTTCCACGACTCCCCTCGATCAGCAAATCTTAGGGAGCGTGAATCTATTTTCTACGGCCCTATTTGAACTAATGCTTGGTATCTATCCTTAACAAAACTTTTAGAGAATACGGGTCTTGCTTTCTCCACCTCGAGTTCCATTTCATCCCACACACCCGAGTTACACTATACCATCCATTATGGTCGGAGAATGCATCCATGTTTTCCAGAACACGGAATCATTTTTTTTTTACCACGGTGGTCAGCACGATTCCTTGGGGATATCGGGCTGCGCTGCAGTACTTTCTCGGGAGTAGCTCCTCAAAACGATTGAACAAATGTTGTCATCGGTAATAGTGGTGTGTTAAAACTGAAACGTCGGAATGCGTGAAAATCTATATGATGTACGGCCAATAATGCAGACCTCGGCCTCGAGGTAGTCGATTCTGCTTTAAGAGGGCCAATACGGAAATCCGTACCGCACGAGGGGGCAACCTCAAGGTAGTCAATTACGCCTAAGGGGCAACCTTCGAGTAGTCGATTCACTAGAATGAGAGACGACCTTCGGGAAGTTGAGATTACGCACGAGACGACCTCGAGGTAAATTTTTCCCGGAATGAACTATAGAATCATATTATTTTGGGGGACAACCCCGAGGAGTGAGCCACACACCTCCAAGGGTATCAACCTTCGGGGCCAGTTTATGCCCCAAGGTCAACCCCAAACTCAATGTGCTCCTCAAAGTCATATCGGCCCCGGCTTGATGCGCGCCTCAAGGTTATCAGCCTCGAGGTCGGTACCCGATTGAGTTTCCATGACCTTAGGGTCAGCCATCCATTCAAGGAGCCAAAAATGTACCACTTACTTATCAACCCTACGTTCAACATACTGCAGACAATACCACAAGATGAATATGGTGTGGGATCCATCCCAATATCAACGGCCCTATGCGACCTAATGTGTGGTTACCTTATCGGCTGAATAGACTTTAATTTACGGTCCAACTCGGCCCGACACCCATCCCGGCTTTACTATCCCAAACTCCTTTTTAGTATTGTTCGACGAAAATTTGGTCCTAGTTCACCCTAGACTCGCCTCAAATTAGCACATGGCTAACGCTACACCTATTCAACTGTCAGCTGCAGCACGGAGTATACGTAACCACAGAGTTCGTACATCACCGTCATGCAAATCACGAGTCTCGGTACCTAGTCGGGATATTCGGTTGAGACTTGATTGAGATGCCTACGGGACAAGCAGGGTACAAGTACGGAGTTGTCACAAGTCAATCGCAATTCATGTATCAACCATACTAGGGACAACGCAATTCGGTCCTACACGAAATCCAAACTATCGGTATCGAAATTGCCACTAGCTATGCCCATCGAACGGCCTCAACGACCTCGGTTCGGTCCGGTTAATGTTTTGGTTTTCCGGGGGGTTATATACAATTTCTAATGCGAGAATCGATTCCCCGGTTATCCACAGGTATCCACCTCCACAGGCTTTGCTTTGGCTACTCAAGGTTTTTGTGACTAGCAAGTCGATTTACCATTTATTGCAACTTTGGATTTACTGATTTGACGCGCCTTACGAATGATCCAATTTTTATTATCCAAGTATTGACTGCAATGCGGTATAAGTTGCCTAGTGATATGCAAAAAATTCAAGGTAAGTTAGGACGGATCCATCAAATCGTCATGACTTATCACCTTTGGTGTGCGTCTAATTCAATCATTGATGATTCGATTCGCTTACATCTTTTCCAAAGAACTCTCATTGGTCTTATGACCAAATGGTACATTGAGTTACCATAAGGATCGTTTCCATAACTTCGGTCGGTTAGCAATGCCTTCTTGACTCATTTTTAGTTGCCGGTGAGATACGAAAATGGCACGGAATTATTAACTTCACTAAAACAATCACGTCTACGTATATTTGCGATCATATTCATGAATGGCGACGTAGGAGACGTTTGGTGAAGGTTTATATTTCGGATCAAATTTTAAGCGAGTGGTTTGTTAAATCATTGTTACCCAAAGAAAATTCAAGATGTAGCTAAAAATTTGGTGTTTTTGCGAAGATCAAGTAATTTCTCAAGCTGGGTACCTTGACCTCGTTTATCTGTGATCGGGTACTTTACATGAAAAAAATCCTAGACCTTCAAAACGAGGTCAAATAGCTGCTGCGCTGCTCCTTCGGGGTCTCATGCGCTCACGGTATGATTGGCATGGTACGTACAAAAGCAAGAATAAATCTTCAAAGAGTGCTACTCAATTATAACTTTGATTCCGGAAGGGAAGATCTTCCCTCGAGATTTCTAGATATTCATGTTATGGAGACATCTGACTAAATCTAAATCCGGTAGTAAAAAGAAAGGGGAAGAATAAAAAAAAAAAAAATTTGAAAGAAAAAAGCCGAGTAAAAATGAATCCAATGACGAAAAACATAAACCACGTTATCCTTGTTACATTTGTGACGAATCATTTTACAAGAATGTTATCGAGAGTGAGGTTGTGGTCGTCGAAAGGTTCACAACTGCTTGTCTTGAAAAGGATCACTTTCGACTCAAGATAGTAAGATGGTTGGTTCTACCTCGAGCGCGGAAGAACCCAATTTTGATGATGTCTCCATGTAAGGATTGCAACGCGATCGCGAGATTATGGTACTAAGAATCATGTTGATGGTAAAGAAGTAGAATCTTCTAATGCAAATACATCAAATACACCTCCTCTTGTTTACAGTCTGTCTGATTGAGAAATAGAATCAGTTTAATAATCAAGCCCTTTGCTAAAGGTGTCGTAAATCAGCTTTGATCCACGTAGAGCAGCAAGATTACAACATTGTTGAAGACTTAACTATTTCCCCTTCGTGATATCGGCTTTAAATCTTTGCCAAATCATACTTGACACAATATAGAGTGATTTTAATACTTAGGAGGCATTGATATTCAAGATTCTAATTTTATAATCTTCGTTCTAGAAAATAGTACACCTCATCTACCTCATTAGATGGCTTTCAGGATACTAGTGTTAGTCAAAAACGGACCAATCTATCGGTGTAATTGATGAGGCTTCTAACGTGTATTATGTCGATTCGGTGTTGAAATTGCTTGGTTCTCTTACAGAACCGATCTGACATTCAAGGCTTTTGATGGTCGAGAGTTTCCACCCTTTTGGTATTTTGTAGGATTTACCCATAGGGGTTGAAGGTAAAGTTGTAATCTTGGATGTGGAAGTGGTTGATGCCCCTCTTGATTACAACCTTCTCTGGGTCGTATTAGTTGGTCTTGCGACGCAAGTTTGTGTGTGTCTCTTCGGTCTTGAACTCATAAAATTCCATATCGAGGACGGATCGTTCTGATAAATCGGTTAACTTATTTTCTTCGACCCGGCCTCTACGAAACAATCCAACATGTTGGTAAAGTGGATATCCCATACAAGATGTTGGAGTAGGTTTGATTAAAGATTTTTTTGGTTTGCTAGAAATTTTTCCATTCCTCCTCCTAACGTATCGCCTTCTATTGCAACTATTCATATGATTTCGTTGAACTCTGTTATGTTTGATGATCCTTGGATCGTACCTTAGAATCAGGTTAGATTGATTGATGGCATGATGCCTTTGAGTCCATTTGAACTTGTATCGAGTGCATGCAGGTCATTTTTCTGACCCCTCTTCAGCCGAACTTGATCCAATGAATGGGATCCATGAGGAATCACTTTCTATATCTAGCTCGACCCACCAATGACATTTCACGAACCGTTCATTCGATGAGTAGATTAGAAGTGAATTATTGTTCGTTGTGAAGATTTATAGCAGGAAGATCTACATCAACAACGATCTTTGTTTTACCTAAAATGAATCATTTTGAAGATGATTTAACTTCAATGTTCTTGCTGAATATGTCGAGGAACAAAATCCATTGAAAAATCCTTTGATTAAAGGAGTTAAATTTGGAAAATATTTCTCGGAAACGTTCAATTGATATTTTTAGTAAAACTGGAATAATTGAAAACATTCATATAGGTGCTTCATCTTGAAAATTCGGACTTATAAAGCCCTATTTGAGAATTCCATGATGTGTTTGCCCCAGTCTTATGAGGAAATGCCGAGAATTGATCCATCGATTGTCGTACATGAAATCAAGACTTACCGGATGCCAAACTGTCCGTCGCGTCTACGTCGAATGCATCCCTAGAAAAGGCTGCTGTATCGAAAGCGAGAGGTTGAAAAATTACTTTGTGTAGGTTTCATTTATGCGGTTCCCTTAATGGATTGCGTATCTAATATTGTTCCTATGACTAAAAAAAGGAGCGATACGAGTATGTATTGATTATAGGGATATTAATCGAGCTTGTCCTAAAGGCAAATTATCCAACTCCTATATCGATCAAATAATCGATGATTGTCTTCCCAGTAGTGAAATGTTTTCCTTTATGGACAACTTTTTAGGTATAATCAAATAAAAATACTCCCTGTTGATCGACGAAAACAACTTTTATTTTTTTAACGTAGGGGGTAATTTTCTTACGCGAGCTACCCTTTGGATTGAATAACTTATTTGGAGAAAATTTTCAAAGGGCAATGTCTTATCAAGTTTCATGACATTAAGCACATTGTGCAAGTTTGTATCTCGATGATTTACTGCTCATTCATCACGCGGGGGCGACCATCTCACACATTTACGTGCGCACATCTTTATGAGATGTCGGCATTATCGAGTCGAAATTTGAATCCACACAAATGTGTTTTGTGTTGAGTTGAGTCGTTCTGCCCGGTTATTGTCTCGAAAGCAAGTATTCACGTCGATGAGCTGAAGGTGGAAACTATTGTCAAATTACCTCCTCCTTCGACTTTACGCAACTCCAAAGTTTGCGGGGGAAAGAAAAATTTTATGTCGATTTATTCCTAAGCATGCGAGCTTACGAAGGTTTACTAGGTTGTTGAAATAGAACATTCCATTCTTTTGGGATGAGATCAACGATCGGTCTTTTAATGCACTTAAACACGCATTAATCCATGCACGGGTGTGCATCCTCCCAACTACAGCAGGATTATAATATTTTGTGCCTGTGCTTCTCATTCCACTATTGGGATGGTTTTTAGTTTAGGAAGACGAATCTAACGCTAAACATATGGGTTACTATGTAGTCAGGTACCTCCAAGCGAGATTAAGTATATGCATGTGGAGAAATTGGCTTTGAGCCCAGATTCAGTATCAACGATTTAGACATTACATATTGTTACGCAAACTACGGTAATTTTACGGTGCAACCCTATGATGTACATTTTGACGAACGATTGCTAGGGAATAGGTATTTGAAATGGATAGTCATCACCGCGGAATTTGACTTGGAGTTTTGAGAAATGTAGAAGACAAATAAATCTTTGGTATTTTTCGGAACTAATGTGTGATTTCCCCTCTTAAATCTTGAGCGGCAGCGAAGACGACCCATTGCGGATGAATCTGTTTCTTATCGGTACTCTTGATCCATGGGATGGAAATATCATTTTTTATCTCGAACCCAATCTTTTATTTAATCTCGTGATCTCGGCAGAAGATACGTTCAAATCTCAACGGTATAATATTATTGGTGATACACTTTATGCGTCGTGGAGCGGATTCATTTTTCAACCTTTGTCTTATTCGTAGAAGAAATGACAGAAAAAGGTTTTAAATGAGCGCAAATGCAGGGAGCATGTGGCATTCATATGTCTAGGTACGTCACGACCCAAAATATATTGCGTCTTGGTTATTTATGGTCATCTTTATTCAAATATTGTATTTATGCGATGAAAATGCCACAATTGTCAACTTTTTATCGTAAAGATGCGCACGCCACAGCTCCTCTTCATCCACATAATTCTTGTTGGTCCTTTTACTGAAAATGGGGTATCGATTTTATTACATGTAACCCTCACTCGGCGGGGGGGCATGCATATATTATCTTAGCGATGGGTGTTTTTACTAAGTGGGCCAAGGCGATCTTGACATTTTCGGTGACAATATTTTTCACAAATTTTGTATTTAATCACATAATTACTAGGTTCGGTGTTCTCGAGCCATTATTGCGGTCATGGAAGCCATTTTCGAATGTCATGATGGGCGAAATGACGGAAACGACTTGGCACAACGCCATGATAATTACTGCTCCATATTATCGCGGCTTGATAGTGCAGTCGAAGCCATAAATAAAGTTTTAGTCACCATGATCAGACGAATTATTGGTATTCACAAGGCAGATGGCATTCCATGCTATTTTCAGCACTTTGGGCATATCGAACTACGAGTCGAAACAATAGAAGCTAGTTTTACTCCTTTGACTCGTTTCTGATTTGGGAAAACATGTTCTTGATTCGATGTGAAATTCCATCTTTGAAATTAGCCATAGAGTTACTCCCGGCTACATGCGAGGAGGAGAATTTTTTTTTGTACTTAGCTCGGTTGGATGAAAATCGGAGAAAGCAGCTGTGACTAACAACATGAGGCTCATGTCGAAGAGTAAAAGCTAGATATGATAGAAGTGTTACCCCTCAAAGATTTTTCGAGGAAGGAGACCTTCTACTCTTAGTTTGTGATCCAGCAGCAGTATTAGGAGCTTGGAAATTCGTGCCCATAGCCAACACAATTCCTTTCATTATTAAGCAAAAGCTGGCAAAAGGGGCACATGAGCTGATAGATTTTGATGGTATCCTTTAGATAAGCCAGAGAAATGAGTTATATCAGAAGCAGAATATTATACTTAAACGTGGTATGGAGATAATTTTTTATTTTTTGAGTTAGACTTCTTTCTTGCTGCTTGGTGTGTCTTAGATTAGAAAGGTATTTTCCTAGTTTAGAAGTGTGTTTTATCACTATTCCTACTTGTCGATTTTACTCTTGATGAGATGTTAGTATCTCTTCAAACCTACATTGGTTTTGTTGATGGTGCTTATGCATTAAGTACATAGAAATTTCTTTCCAGAGCTTGGGTTATCATTCACCCTACGACGAGTTACTTTCCATGCATGGGGTAAGCCTTGGTTAAAACACGCGAATAACATTTCTGCGTGCTGATGCGGTGATTGAGTTGATATGCAAAAGTCCATATCATTTGGGATTTAGAAGTTTGATTGTGAGGTTGGATTGAGCTTGTTTTATTACGGATTAACGAGGTTTATGCCATTAGAAATCCAGGTGTTGTTACGGTTATTTTAAGAGTTTGTCTCTTGGAACGTGAATTTGGCTACATGCAGCGATATCAAAGCATATTCCAAGAAATTTAAATACATTCATGACCTTGGAGTTAGCTACAGACGCAAATGTCATCATTGTTTGCGGTGGTCAACGATCAGCAATAACATTCATAACATGTATCTGAATGCTTGGGTAAATAGTGATATATATCATAGTATAAAAGTGTTTTAAAAAAAAATATACATCGTCTTCGGTCATAGGTTGAAGCACCTTATGATCGGCAAATGATAACACAAAAAGTCAAAAATATGAGTCATACATACAATCATCTCATCATGATGGTGATGCGATAAGAAACCCTTGCCAGAGCCACCGACCTGGGGAACTCTGAGAAAGGTCACAGAACACCAATCACGTATCTCTTGTCCGGTGGAATGCCTCATCTATGTCTTTCTTGAATATCTGGGAATCAAATGCTCTAGATGATACTCCTAAATCGGTCAAGATTTACGCTGGTGCTTTCTTGGACTTTGGTGCGTTGCAGGCAGTTCTCTTTTTCATAAGGTTGGAGATGGGTTGGTCGTCGTGGGCCCACAATACGCACTCAAAAAAATTTTGGTTATTAATTTTCAAGAACGATTTAAAAAATTAAAAAAAAATTAGAAATTACAAAGCAGATTGAAAATATTTTTTACCGAGTCATCCCAATGTTCCCCTGCTGCCGGGAGAGTCATCTCTTGGTCGCGGTAAATCTATCCCAGTACAGTATGGAAAATCCTCTATGACAAAGTTGGCGATCCGGCCAACGAAAATATGAAAAGGAGAAATCGAACGATCTCGGCGCCCTCAATGCAAGTGACGGGCCATCGGTGCGAACCAACGAACCATCCACAGGTTCTCTAAAGTCGACCGAGCATCAATAGGGATACTCTATGGAGCTAGCATCGTAATCCTCTCTGAAAGGAAAGCGACAATGGATCCATATCCAAAGTTATTCGGTTTCCCATTTTTTTCTCTAGTTAGTTGGCCTTTTATATTATTAACCGTATCACATCGATTGAAAAATGGTGCCACAAAAACCGATCCACAACAATGCACATACGAAGGCTTAGGTAGCTACATTCAATGCTACACTCATACAGCTTTAGTAATAGTAAATGAAATAAATTTCAGCTCGGGACGGATGATAGTTTTTATATCAATCCGTTTGTCACGAGTGCACTTCATAATTCTGAGAATTCTTGCAGAAGACTAGTGACAGGTCTAGCCACACGGCCTAGTCCCGAAAAGGAGAGTTGTTCGCCCCTCTTGGACAAACCCGATCGGAAAATAAATTTCCTCCGGCTCGATTTCGAGTCGGTGGCTTCCAATAATGAAACCTTTGGTCTGCACATTCCACACATTTTACCGGCCATGGCAGAGCTCTGCCTGACTCTCATGCCTTGGATGTACCCCGGAGAATTTATAAAACCGCATGCTCTTAATCTTTGCATTGTGGGCATATGGAGCATTATGGCGTCATCCACGTCCTCATGTTCGAGTTCTCTCCAAATCAACATCTTGTTAATCCTCTGATACATAAAAAGATAGATTAGAGCAAATCCCAAGTTGAAAGAAAACTTTTGGGCGCGAAAAGAGAGACGGATTTTAAATTTAAAAACGGGGGACCGCACTTGCAACCCCAATAAACGGTCGTGAGAATTTTACACTTTCTATGGAAAGTGCGGACCCATGACTTTTTTCCTGCGTGGAAAGAATGCGGAGTCGCAATTATATGTGTGTCACACACGGACCCTGCGGGCGATTTTGGAACCATATTTTTCCCTTAAAATAAGATTTAAAGCCTAAAAACAAATTGTAAATGGATGAAATGCAAGATTAAGTCCTTGATTTTTAAGATGACAGTTCTCGATTTCAATGAATGATTTTCCGGAAGTTCACGGGGAACTTTTTTACCCAAAGCCTACTTTTCATAGAGCTTGAGCAGGTAAAATGAAGTTGAAAAAGTCCTTTTTATAAGTTTTTCGAATAGATGAATTTTAATTTATTTATTTTTCACTTTAAAAGGGTATTTTTGAATCATTTTTACTCATCTTAAACAATTATGTGTAATCGTTTCAAGTTTTTGTGCGAAATTGGATTTTTTTTCGAGAGAATTGATCATTTTGATAGAGAAACACACTTTTATCACTTTTTCGAGCGGATTCTTTGAAAATTCACGAAAAAGAAAAACATTGGAGTCTCTTTTAAGCCTTTTCGGACTCTCTAAACATGAAAAGATCATGAAATTAACGATTGTTCAAACTCGTTAAAGTAAATGAATAATCATCCCTTTAGTATAAATTTTACCCACTTTAGAATTTGAAATAGGACTATTTACGAAAAATTATCATTGACTAATTGCGGTGTCAAGTTCTCTCCCACATTATTTTATCCTTTTCGGGCTCGAGAGACTAAATTCCATGAAAAAGTACACCCATGGAGTTTTCTTAAGTTTTTCTTCGACTCCCCAAAATTGAAAAACAGGGATTTCTCTATCTTGGACTCGTTAAAATTTAACGATGAGACATTGTTTCAAACGGGAACAAACCACTCTTCTTAGGGTTCGAATCTTAAGCAAGTTGGACTCGCTCCAGGAAGGATGAGCTTATAAACTTAATTTTATCCTCCCTCGAGCTTATCAAAAATAGAAATTGCCACCGGGGGAAATGGTGGGGGGGAGAGAGGAAAATGGTCGTGTTTGTTGCGGCTGATACTGATTCTTCGAAAATTCGATTGACCACTCTTGAACATGACACTTTCATTCACAGGTTGGGAAATCTTTTGCCCAACGATTAATCAAACCTCATTAGGAGAATTTTTTTCATCATTTCGGGTATTAGCTTTAGGTCAATTATTAGCCAAGCCATCTGAGTGTCGTTATTTCTTGAGAGGAACCGGTTAAATAAACCATTCATGTACGAAAATATAAATATTCATTTTGACCATCTGGAAGTCATTCCTTGCTAATATATTTTCAAAACTTGATCTATGATTTCGTGTTGTGGAAGCACTGCGATGGATCACTTTATCGGCAGCAACTCATTGTCAGGAAGTTGATCTAGAAATCGTAATTACCTTGAAATACGCATGCCTTAATGGCGGGTTCTTGCTTTCGAACCAAGTTACATCATCGACCTTACGATCGAATGATTCAATGAGATGTTCAGAGAAGCACAACTCATTCATTCACATTTCATGGATTGTAATGAGTACTTTGGGGTCCATTGACATTGCGGTGGTTACTCTCACACTTGTTAACGAGTTTACATCATTATTTAAGTAATCAAGTGGTTTCTATGTATTCAACTGCTTCATTCACATTCATTCATGTTGAGAATCATACTAGTTAGAGATAGAAATCAAGACCACGGATCTAGTTTCTACCATCCAATTTTGCCAGGGAATTTTTTTATCATTATAGTGGAATATTTATAAACGGATGGTTGCGTCCATACTACGATACATGTCCTATACTATTGATGTATTAAAAATCATTCTGTCATCGAGTTAGATCAGTTTTTAGTTATTTTTAATGTTTGAGTATGGGAATGCCTACCTCAATGATGATATGTACACATATATATTTTGCATTGAATGTTTCACAGTCTTGTTGAGGTGACCTGTGAGTATTCATGAAATGATAAAAAATCTTGCCTCTTCATATATAGCCAGACTCGGCCATCATCCTTCTAGACTTTGCACTTTAGAAGGCGATACGATTTACAGAAAATTGTCATCACGACATTCGCCGTGTGTATGGGCTCATTATTACTCCTTTTCTCCTTTTTCAAGTCTAACATATCAGAGTTCCTCATCGAAGCCTTGAAAATCGGGAAAAATTCCTAAGTCTACAACAGTGTCGCGCTTTACGGCTATCTTTCCTGTGGTCCCACCCAATGTTGACTTTCCTACGTTCCTAAGTGCACTTTATCTTTTTTTATAGGTGCGGACCCTGTAAAGATTAAAGGTCTGGTAAATCTCAAAAAGCTCAATTAAAGTAAGTGCAGAGCTTACAGAATGGATCTTGCGATAGCGAGAACCGCTCTTGTGAGGTGCATGAATCCCTTACCTTATGGAGCTAACCCCTTGATGTGAGAGCTTATCCCTTTAGGAAGGAGGATTCTATCCTTCATACTTGGAATAGAAAACCTCCCTCTTTTCCACTATAAAAAGAGGCATTGGGTAGCCTCAAAGGGAGTTCAAGCTTTTAGAATATTTGAAGTTGAAAGTGCTATTGAGATTTAGACTCGGTTAACTAAGACTTTGTGAGGAGAGATTGCATACCTCTATTTTTCTTGGTTGGAGGAGTGCGAGCTTATCAAAATGCATGAGACTCCTGCTTCGGACCTAGGAAAGTCTGTGTCTGAAAATCCAAGGCTCGGGTTGTAAGGATTTTCTTCTTTTGAAATTAATACAAATATACTCATTTTTCTCGATAAGCTTTCAATCAATGGTTTATTTCATAGATTTATGATGCTACTTAAACATGGTTTATGATGATTTCTATACGGGTGCTATGTAATACTTTGCTTTTTTGTGACTACGAGTTCTGAGGAAAACTCCTTCAAGCGCACAGACAACGATGACTTCAAACAACGCGGACGAACGGTAAGTCTTTTACACCTCTATAGAGTTTTTTGTAAACCTTACATGTAGAAGAAAGATCGATATGTTTATTATTTTTGCTAGATACTTTTGCAGTACTATGGAGATCGATCTTGTTCGCAAGATGGATTTAATCCTCCAACAATAGCGTGTTGACGATGGTACTCAACGCAGCTGAACTATCATTGTTTGATTTGTGATGAAGAACATCGAACTATCCTCGTATTAGAAAGTGAGTTAGTTGCTCGAAGGAACCCATGGAACTCCGGCCATTCTTAAAGAACCTTTCCCATCTAAAGCAAACCCAAATGGTAGAGCAACCTGGAGTCCTCTGCCCATTTGGCTCTTAGGTGTTCATGATGAATGGTTTGTAGCCATTTCTATTGCTACTCCAATCTAAATATTATCTTTGGATCATGTGAGGTAGTGGGGAAAGAAATCATTGATGGTCCTCCTCCTCTGCACATTTCTGGCCCTCTTGAGATTAGAAAGGCCAGTGTTGAATGCATTTGTACGACCACCTTCCAAAGGTGCAATCGTAAGTATTCTTATAATCCAATGCCGAGCCACTCGAAATTACGGTATTGTTGAGATTTTTCTCGGGTGTTGTCCACAATATCGCATTAGATGTACTTTGAAGATTCCCATCTCAATGGAAGGCTTTGTTGTCTGGAAATTGGTGTGGTTGATCCCTCACACGATACTAGCCTTCTTGCTTTTGATTTAGAGAATTTCGTTCCACGACTTGCATCGGAAATTGTTCTTATTTTCAGGCAGTTATTAATGGTCTCGATATCCATCGAGAAGTTATGGATGAGGGTGTGTCCAGCACATCATGTCATCTTCTTGCGGACTGCTAGTTCTCTGACCTTGAATTCATCTCCAAATGCCTCGAATAATATTATGGAAGGAATCCAAAGCCTTTGAGTGTTCTGCATAGTTTACGGAATTACTTTGAAAGGAAGCAGTTAATGCCGAGGTAGAGGTAGTTGATATGAAACATAGGTATAATATTTTCACCATTCGCGATTGGAATCATGTCATGTTGTGCGTTCATCACTCTCTTTCATGTTACGAAATTTTTGACGAAGGAAAGATTCCTACTATTGGTAAATTTTTCCTTCTTCACCTCCTCTTCAGAAACGTTACGTATGTGGATGAGTTCTACTCCCTACGAGAGCATAGAGGGCCGACACTTTTGAGGATCTTTTCCTCATGGGTATTTTCCCTCTTCCTCCACCAGCTCTTGTTGAATCAACATGATCTCTCGGTACGATAACATTCGTTGTCACTTCTTGAACATATTGATTCTTTTCGGAGATTGATGCGGGTTGCGTCCCGATTGAGATTGACTATTGTGAACTCATTGCGGCTTCGGAAACTCCATCTTGTGATCATGGTCCGCTTTCGGCCATGTCTCTTGAAATTTATTCTCGAAATCACCTTGGCTTGGTGATTCGAGTTTGATCCTTTGAAAGAAATTTTTCCCTCAGATGAAGCCATCGTGGAAACCATGTACGTAGAAAAGGCCCCATTGATGGTAAGAATAATCATCATGGTTCCTCATTTTCATGACTAGTCCTGGGGGCCATGTCTACATGTCTTGAGCGATTTGCATCTCACGTTCCTTCTCCTCAGCTTAAAACAACATTACAGCATGATGTTTTAATGGAAGCTAACTTGAGTAATATTACACGAACGATGCCTAAGCTGAAATTTCTATTAAACAGAATCGTCAAAGAACATCCATATCGAGTCCACTTGTTCTTCTCATGAGTTTCAAAGTTTACACTAACCTTTTCAGTGAGTTCCATGATGTCTTTGCATGGTCTTATGGAAAATTCTAGACATTGGTCTATTATAGTGATGCATGAAATTCTACTTGCAGTTTGGCTTGTTCGCTAGTGTCTTCATCTGTGGACCACAGAAAAGTTGCTGCCATTAAATATGAAGTTGAAAAGCTTCTCGGAGAAATTTGGTTTCATTTATCGATTCCCTTAGCAGGGATAGGTCTTTAATATTGTTCCTGTGGAGTAAGCTCCAAACACGGTCAGTGCAGTGTTGATTATCGTGATATCTGTCAGCTTGTCCTAAGGATAATTATCTCTCCCTTTATCGATCAAATCATTGATGAATGTCTTCCGGGAATGATTTTTTCCCTCATGAACAAACTTTTTTTTGGTTAATGATTAATTCTCTCAGGCGATCGACATAAAATTTGCCTTCATGTCCTTGGGGTACGTTCGCATATAAAACTCCCTTTTTGTCTTAAAGAATGTTGGGGCCACCTTTCGGCCCGAGCGATGTCATATGCTTTTCACGATATTCGTCACATCATTCATCCTTACGGATGACCTTGTAGCTCATTATCTGACGTATGGACCATCTTGACCATCTTCGTCATATTTTTTAATCATTCTTGACGTTACAACATTCGTCTTAATCGCCTGGTAGTCTTACGCATTGACTTGATGAACTCTTAGGTTTCTGTGTCCAAAGACGGAGATTATCGATCCACTCGAGTTTGAGGCTCCTATCAATCTCCCCTCTCCCTCCTCATTACATAAGTTACAAATTTTTTCAAGGGAAGGGTAATTTTCTACACCATTTCATACCCAACTTATGCGAGAAGTGGATAAAGGATTCACACGATTATTAAGCGGTGTCCCATTCTTTTGGGATGAGATTCTTGAGAAGTATTTTGAGGCACTAAATATGTTTCTTGTGAACAATTTTTTGTTTGCTTCCTCCCCATTATCATTGTGATTTTCCCTCTGTATCCTGCACTTTCAGCATGATTGTTGTAATATCCCAAAAATGGATGCGCATAGCCGAACATGCACGAAAAATGCAATTTTCGGGGAATGGATCTCTGACTCTTGAAATCAGCCCTTGGATCCCTTAGATCTAAGTATATAAGTCCCTAAATCCAGAGGGTATCAAAAATAAATCCTTATAGGTGGATTAAAATAGGTCTCCCACACCTAATCCCATTGAAAAATGTCCCAAAGAGGAATTGCGGCAATAACGGAAACAATTCTGTTACAGAAAAATAACATAGTTTCTACAAACGAGTGATAAGTCTCATGAAATGTTCTTCAATTGTACTTACAGCAACAAATAAGTTATATATAGTAAGTTTTCAAGTACATGGCTGAAAATACAAGTCATAAATAGAATAAATTCCCTCGAAGGAGGGTTGCAACAATATGAATTACTTATTTGCCTTGACAATGTTATTTCTATTAGGCTTCAATTGTTGTAGATTACATGTTAGACCTAGAGCAGATCAGGTGCATAAAGATTTAGATCTATGAGATCCATGCGAAAGGCTCCTCTCGGATCCCATGGAATTTTGGGGTTTACACAGTATAAGCGAGTAAATCGAGATCTAGAAAGCAAATCTGAAAATATTGAAATCTTTGAAGTATTCAAAATATGTAGATCGGATATGAAAATTACTAATGTATATATCTCCCTCCATAGAATCTCAAAGTGAAGAGTAGATCCCAATATACATAGAAACCCGGCTCTCCCGATTGATACCCAAACTCCCTGCAACACCACGTACGAGAATAATGCTTAGATATGGAGTAGAAAATGTGACGTAGGGGATAGATGGGCGATGGCCACATGCCAATATCGGAATATAAAGCTCATGCAATCCAATACACTTCCTCCAGTAGAGCGAGAGGCCACCTCCCTTTGGAAAATAGCATTGTGCCTAACTTAGATGCGAAGAGATCTAATCTCCACTTGAAAATAACGTAGTCCCTCGAGGAAGCCTTGATGTTGCTTGAATAACTAAGTTGGCACGATGCACGATATGCCAAATTTAAGCTCAAAATGGATGCACTCTTCAGGGAGGGTTAAAATACACACTCAGCGATAAGAGGCTCCAATACGAATAGATGCGGAACGGATCTAGAGTTCCACTTGCTACAACTTACAAAAACAAGAAAACCCGCACTAGATCTGCATTGCGGTTGGAGGTAAACTTCGTCCCCGGCCCGGATAGTGGACAAACAGTAAGCTCTCCCAAGGGGGAAGCTCCTCGATGGGAAGAGATGGAACTCATAAACAAGAAATTCCAATGCTAAACATATGTACGATCTAGGCTAAATAGACGAAAGTTGTGTCTAAGCAGGACAACAAATCGAAATCAAATCACGAACACATTCCATATTTTTCCTTCCCCTTCCTTTTTATAATATGAGAGCTTTCCAAAACCCTAAACCACCTTCACAACATCGCTTTCACACGAGATACCTCCTTCTAGAATTACGTTGTGCCTCATTGAATGAGCACTCCTCCAATACTACGCTCCAGATATCGTCAAGATTGACCCAATCAAGTGGATTTTTTCTTTTCACACTCGAGTGTTCTTATTAAAGTGGCCCTAATTTACCCTTTTTCACATTGGGCATGGATTTATTATTTTATTAGGATTTTTTGACCCTCCTTTACATAATTATTCTTTGAACAAAGAAAACAAAATGAAATTGAATATTCCTATTAAAATAGGAATATTATAGTCCTCCCCTCCAAAATGTTTCTTGTCCCCAAGAAATTCACAAGGATTTTGCAAAATCTTCAATGGAATTGTCTCCTCCCGAGAATACAAGTTTTCCTTCGGTGGATGAACCAAATAGTTGTCATCATGAAGTAGTGGGAGATACATAAAGAGAATCATATGCTTTCCATTGGTCTTCTCAAGGTATGAGAGATGGTAAACATTGGGCACTTCAATACCCATGAGAAACTCCAATCTCCATGCCATCATCCAAACAAATTGAGCCATCCTTGACAACTCAAAGAAATAGTCACCAATCCCCACCATATGCAATATGTAGGGACTCCATGGCTAGAGATGAGAGATAAGAATACCCAACTCATATTGTCTCTCCCTCCATTTATGATACATATGGAGCTGATGATCCCGGGTTGCAGTAAAATAGTCCTCATGAAGCCAAAAGGGACTTGGAACTTCATGATTCCCTTCATTGATCCTAGTTAGTCTCTTTTCCAAATCTTCTATGCATACAGTGAGTAGATTACCTTCACCATATGTGTTCCAAAAGAAATATGGACTAGGTGTCATATGATATATTGGATGGTGACAATAGTCCCTCCCTTGAAACCAGCATTGTCCATCATATTTCTGCCTCAAATCCTGGTACAATAAGTGGCCATCCCACCACCTTCTTGCTGCAACAAGCTTCTTCAAAGCTTGAAAATGATGGAGGATAATAGGTGTTGGCTGAACATGATTCCGACAACACATGTCTTGCTCCAAGTGCTCTCTTGTGAGAGATCTCTTCTCATGACATGAGCCCAATACATGCCCCTTTGCATAAGTAAACACAGTATATAAAGTAGCAGTCATATAAGGTCCTATCCTCTCCTTGAAGTACAAATGAATATGGGAGATCGCATTCCCAATGGACACATTCACCCAATGTGTCATTCCTCCTCTCATGTTCATAACCAAGATTGGAGCATTATTGACATCATGATATAAACAAGCTCCCTTACGCCACCTCATGAGAAGGTTATATTTTCCCCCAACCCAAGGTATACATGATTATGACATTCATTCTAAACAGAAATACATGTACATATATCGTAGGCATAAGAAAATGTATGGACATGGAATTCATCATGGGGTGCCCATACTTTCTTCTTGTCAACCAAAGCAACCATGCCTCCTTCTTATGCATTCCTTCCTTGAAATACAAGGCATGAGACAAGAAAATCAAAAAATTTGGGTGGTACCCACACTCACCCAATCGAAACCAATGCAGGTCATCTCCTCCCTCCTTCAGATCTAGATGTGGTAAGTGGTTTACATGCCACTTGCTACCCTCATAATTCCACGATGGCTGAAGGTGAAATGTATATTTGGTGCTTTAGGGAAGCACCCATCATGCTGCAAGACCTCCCTTAGCCCATCAAGGGAGTGGCCATATTTGGAAATAGTTATGGCCCATAGTTGGCCATGAATTTTATATGGTAAGACACTCCTTTTAGGATTCATGGCCTGCACATGTAAAGTAAAAGAATGCATGCAATAATAAAGTAAAATGTGATTGGAATAAGCATGCTTCTTACCCAAAATCTCTAGCACTATTATAGTTCCTCTCTTGGCCAAATGTATCATCAATGTACAAGGTTGAGAGAACACTTTCCTCTTCTCATCAGGGGTTGCCCTGGTGGGCATCTTCCAAGTAAGGAGACATCAAGGCATATATCATGACAAAAATATGTATGGACTGATGTGTCCTTGCTTCTCTTGCATAGATCTTCATGCCTTCTTAGGACATCACTCCTCTAAAATAAAGAGGGGTAAATTTTTCTTACCCTATGAAGCTTGCCCTCCCCTTTATCTTCTAGAGTATTCAGGATCTCACCATTTGATAGTAATGGCACATGCTACTCATGAGTGGTGCCATAATTTCTATATGTGAGACTCTTTGAAACTCCTTGCAAGAATGCAAGAGCTTCTCTCCTTGGAGTAGCTACCCCTTCTTCTTCTTCATGAACTTCTAGAGATGCCTTTATTATGACTGCACTGTCACCCCTATCCTTTTCTTCAATGGTGGAAAATGCCTCATCATCAATAGGAGACCTTAGATCTTGGTCTATCTTTGAAAGAGGAATATTCATGTCTTCTTTTTGAGAAAAGGACTCTTTACCTAATGAGGGTCTTGAACCTGGCAAGGTACCAAACATGTTCACCTTATCCTCAATGGTCTTCATAGGTGGAGTTGGATTTGCAGATTCTTACTTTGGCACATCTCCTCTCTTCCTCCTCATGAAGAAGTTGCTGATATAACATGGTAGATTTGATGATATGGTTGAGTGCTCATACCCATAATATGAGGAAGTAGAATTCTCCTCATGCATAGACCTTGTGGATCCAGTTGGGGAAAATTCATGGTCTATCCCCTTTATTTCTCTGTTTTTTCCCTTAGGCTTAAACAGAGTTTGGAACAGATTCCTTGAGAACTCTTTCCCTTCCATTCTTCCAAGAAAAGGGTTTTGACCCTCACTTTCTGTGTCTTCCATGTAATCATTCTCCATCTTCTATCTTCTCCCTTCCTAAAAAGACATCTTGGCTTGATGCTCATAGGCTGAGCCAAGGATCAAGCTATGATACCACTGTAATATCCCAAAATGGGATCTGCTAGACAGGCATTCCTGATAAACGCATTTTTCAAGAATGGCTGCTATAGCTCTTGAATCAGCCCTTAGATCCCTAAGTCCTAAATCCAAGAGGGTATCAAAAAGAAATCCTTCTAGGTGGGTTAAACAGGTCTCCCACACCTAATCCCCTTGAAAAATGCCCCAAAGAGGGACTGCAGTAATAACAAACAATTCTGCTCAGAAAATAACGCAGTTTCTACAGAGCAGTGATAGGAGGCTCATGAAATGTTCTTCAATTGTAATTACAGTAGAAAATAAGTTATATAATGAAGTTTATCAAGTACAGGGTTGAAAATACAAGTCATAAACAGAAGAAATTCCCCCAAAGGAGGGTTGCAACCATATGAATGACTAAAAATTGCCTTGACATCATTATTTCTATTAGGCTATAACTGTTGTAGATTACATGTTAGATCTAGAGAATATCTGTGCATAAAAAGTCAGATGTATATCATATCCATGCACTAGAAAGGCTCCTCTTTCATATCCCCTTGGAATTTTGGGGTTTACACCAAGCATAAGCAATAGATATGAGATCTAAGAAAGAAAATCTGTAGAAATATTCAGAAATCCTGAAGTATTCAGAATATGCAGATCAGATCCGAAAATTACAATGTATAGATCTCCTCCATATGATCTCAAAGTGAAGAGTAGATCCCAAACACTCAGAAACGAGCTCTCCAAATGATGCACCCAAACTCCCTACAACACCACCTACAAGAATAACGCAAATCTGGAGTAGAAACTGCGTTGTAGCTGATAGATGGCTGATGGCCACATGCCAATATCACAATATGAATCTCATGCACTCCAGTACACTCCAATAGAGCAAAGGCCTCCTCCACTAAAAAAGAGCACTGTACTAACTTAGATCTGAAGAGATCTAATCTCCACTAAAAATAACACAGTCCCTCAAGGGAGAATATGTTGCAGCTTGAATAACTAAGTTGGCATGATGCCAAGATGCCAAATTGAAGCTCAAACAATGGATGCACTCTTCCAGGAGGTTAAAAGACACACTCACTGATAAGAGGCTCCAATACAAGCTAGATCTGAACAAATCTAGAGTTCCACTTACTACAGCTTACTAAAGCAAGCAAACCCTCACTAGATCTGCATTGCAGTTGGAATTAGAAGCTTGGTCTCCAACCAGATAGTGGACAAGAAATACAAGCTCTCCCAAGAGCTCCTCAATGGGAAGAGATGGAACTCCTAAACAGGAAATTCCAATGCTAAACACCATATGCAATCTAGGATAAACAACCAAGAAAGTTGTGTGTCTAAACAGACAACAAATCAGCAATCAAATCATGAACAACTTCCATATGTTGCCTTGCGCTTCCTTTTATAAGATGAGAGCTTGCAAAAACCCTAAACCACCTTCATTAACTTATCTCTTTCACACAAGAGACCTCCTTCTAGAATTACGTTGTGCCTCATTGATGAGCACTCCTCCAATACTACGCTGTAGATATGGTCAAGATTGACCCAGTCAAGTGGATTTGTTCTTTTCACACTCGAGTGTGTTTATTAAAGTGACCCAAATTTACCCTTTTTCACATTGGGAATGAATTTATTTTTTTATTAGGAGTTTTTTACCCTCCTTTACATAATTATTCTTTGAACAAAAAAAACAAAATGAAATTGAATATTCCTATTAAAATAGGAATATTACAATTTCCATGGTTCTAGTAAAAGATGATGATGACGGTAATGAGCACGTTATTTAGTACTTGTCTTGTAACCTTATCGACCTTGAGACACACTATGCACATGTCGAGAAGTTGGCATTAGCTGTGGTTCAAGCAGTTCACCGTTTTCGTCATTATATTCTTTTGTGTATTGTGACTGTGATTTATAAGTGCAACCCTATGACCTATATATTGTCTTAACAATTGCTGGGGGGAAAATACTCAAAGTGGATTGTCATCCTCCAAGATTTTGATTTGGAATTTAATGCTGCCAAGTCGAAGAAATCATTAGTCTTTGTTGACTTGATCTGTTCTCTCCCTTCTGACTCTGCTCTATCTCATTTTGAGGAATACCTTCCAAACGATACACTTTTATTGATTA
Source organism: Pinus albicaulis (assembly GCA_034641835.2). Taxonomy (NCBI): domain Eukaryota; kingdom Viridiplantae; phylum Streptophyta; class Pinopsida; order Pinales; family Pinaceae; genus Pinus; species Pinus albicaulis. Next base: position 59,417 of record JAXQQM020062017.1, on the reverse strand, counting down.
GCACCCTCGATCCATGGTATGGTGATATCATTGTCTATCAACAAAATTCTAATTTCAGATCTGAGTTGACGAAGGATGCTCACAGACGCATCCGGAAACAATCACAATATTATCGTATAGTCGGAGATATGCTCTATCACGTCGAAGTGGATTCCATACTCAGCCAATGTTTGACTCTCGAGGAAGCAAAGAAAGTCCTGAATGATTATCACAGTGGCACCTATAGTGGTCACATATCTGGTTATGCCACTACATAGAATATTCTTCATGCTGGTTATTTTGGCCTTCTATCTTCAAGGACTGCATTGTCACAGTTTGCAAATTTCATGATTACCGGATCTATTAGTGCAAGATGCATGCACCGCCTGTACCTCTTCATCCTGTCATTACCGTTGGTCCCTTTGCAAAGTGGGGCATCGATTTTATGACGTGTAACCCTCACTCGACCGAGGGGCATGCTTATATTATCGTAGCCGTTGAATACTTCACCAAATAGGCCGAAGCAATGCCTATAATTTCAGCTAACGGTAAGAAAAATACTCAGTTCATATTCAATCACATCATTTCTAGGTTTGGTGTCCCTCAAGCCATCGTTACCGATCATGATTCCCATTTTCAGCATTATATGGTGGTGGAGTTGACTTCTAAGTTGGGTCTGCATCACAACAGCTCAACGTCATACTATCCTCAGGCCAATGGCCAAGTTGAAGCCATGAACAACGTTCTTTTCACCATGCTTCAACGTATGATTGGGATCCACAATTCCAATTGGCATCTCATGTTATTTTCAGCTCTTTGGGCGTACCGAACCTTAGTTAAGAATGCAATCGGATTCACTCCTTTTCAGTTGTTTCATCGTTTGGAAGCTACTCTCCTGATTGAGTGTTAAATACCTTCGCTCAAATTGGCTGTTGAATTACTGCCAAACACTTCGCTAGAATAAGAGCGTCTCCTTTACTTAGAAAGGTTGGATGAAACCTGCTTCTTTGCTGCTTTGGTTATCGAAGCACAGAAAAAGCGGGTTAAAGCTCATTTTGAGCAATTAGTTTCCCCTCGTTCTTTCATTGAAGGAGACCTCATCCTCCTATATGACCAAGCTCATGATAAGCTAGGGGTAGGAAAATTTCAACCCATGTGGCATGGGCCCTACATTATTAAATGTTTTTGTAGAATGGGGCCTATGAGCTCATTGATTACAAAGGTCATCCTCTAGAACAGCCTAGAAATGGGTTGTATCTCAAAAAATATTATGCATGAGTCATTCATGCATGATTTGTGTACATAGTGTTGTTTTCATTTTTGTACATTTTTTGGATTGTTGTTCTTTGCGAGTGTTTTTCCTACTTATTGGGTCTTGCTTATTGTGCATATGTCTATTACCCCTTATGTAGGTTTCATGGATGGTGCTTCCTGTAGTACTAGGAATTTGTCTTCAACAGCCTAGGTAATTTATAATCCTATTGGTGAGTTGATAGATCTGCAAGGTATTTGTCTAGGATGGACTACAAAAAATGTCGCTGACTATAGTGTTGTTATTTAACTATTAACCAAGGCAATCAACCACGACATACGCGCATTGCTTGTAAATCTAGATTCACAGCTTATTGTTCTTCAACTCAATGGGAATTATTCAGTCAAAAACTCATACATTCTAAGATTGTATTTATGTTTTTGTTTGCTAGAAATACATTTTGATTTTATTACATATCAACATATTCCTAGACAAATGAATGCATTAACTAATACAGTGGCTAACATTGTATTAGATAGACATTTTCTTAATCTATAAAATCATCATCATATGTAAAAGATCCATGTTAGAAAATAGATATATATATATATATATATATATATATATATATATATATATATATATCGAATGTTTGCATTAGTGTGCATCGTAAACTCAAAAAATGTGTGTTTCTATTACATCCAAAGACACCATATCTCTCAAAATATGCCGATATAAAACCTAGGTGTCTAATCGGCGTGATGCTCATGGTAGCATTTCATTGCCCGTACGAGCTGCCCTAGTAACCAGTAAATGGGGCTTGGAACCCCTACCGTATGTCTCTAGTAGGCATGAGGAACATCATCGAATCATGCATAGTCTGGGACTCCGCATGTGATTCCGTTTAGGCTGCCCACAATCTCCTCCTCCTTGCCTCCCTTGCCATGAGGGTCAAAATTATGAGGGATTCGCCTCGCTATTAGAGACATGCCTATGGGTCTCTTTGGTCCAACATCTGCAAGTGCATGGATATAACATCAGAAAATAAATAATAATAAAAAATCATAACACTCAAGAAAATTAAAAAATTAATCTTACCCAAATCTTCATCCCAATTGTTGGCGAGGAAACAGGTCTCGCAGGCAAGACCTAGGTTCACAGGTTGGGGCCAACAAGGGAATCTGTTGTAGTCTAGAACCACGCCGGCATTATCACCCTACTGTGGAGAGTAGAGAGTCTCACCCGAGGCATGCTGTAACCACATGCAAAAGGGGAACATATCGATAGCAGGGGAAGGATCTGCAACTCATGATTAACATTGAATTGATTGCATAAACATAGTTATATACACAGGAATATTCGAAGAGTAAACAGGTATTAAGCAAATAAAATTTTAAATCATCAGAACCATCATGCATTCGTATAGATCACATCATAGGACAGCGACCTACAATTTTATTGATATCTTTAGCCAAATCCATAAGTACATAGCTTCCGCAAGGAGAGCTTACAAGTCTGATACAGATGCCTTGTGGAATAGAAAGGTAAGTAAGAGAAACCTAGGAACTACGGAGATATCATGCCTGATCTTCTTCAGTCTCTCTGCATTCCTTCTACTGTCGCATCCTCCTCTCTTTCGGCCGGGTGACTGCTATTTATTCACCCGCTATCACAACTGTTAGTTCCTCTTTTCGTTCTTCTTCAGCTGCTTTCGGCTTCTCTCTTGTTGTCTGTGTGTTCTGCTTTCTGTCTTCTGCTTTGTATTCTCTTCGTTTGTACTCATGCATCTGCTTTCTTCAGCTATGTACGTGTTCCCTCGCAACTTTGGTAGCTCCGCTTCTTTATGTAGTTGCGACTTGGTTGCGACTGCCATGTGTCTTCATCCCACAACCCAAAATCTGTCCTTTATTCAAAATTCAAAATATTCAAAATGAGTTTTCAAAACAAGGGCCCTGACAGGCCCCGACCACATTTTCTTGACTCGTCCCCAAGTCAATCACAAATTATAGTCTTTATCTCCATCGCCCCACTTGGTCCCGTTCCCTCTTCACGTTGTGTGCCTCCAGCTTGCTCCTGTTCTCGCTATGCGCCTTCAGTCTGTTGTTCAAACAAGGGCCCCAACTCTGGGACTTTGCGGAACGTTGTAGCTTTAAGCTCAGTGAAGTCTGACACAGCTTGATGCCACCCTTGCAGTAGTGAATCTATTTCCTCAGCAATCTTGGTGACAGCGGCCTCCCTTATGTGCACCGGTACAGTTCCGAACACTGAGCTAATATAGTTTTCGGCCTCGGCGGCCAGCTGTTGCATCATCTTGGCACTACGTTGGAGGGGCGGGTGGAGCTCACGAATGACCCATTTGGCCACAACTTAATTGGCCTTTGTTTGCTGGATCTGTACTTCGAGATCATCGGCCTGGGCATATAACTAGTCCAACCTTGCAGGGTCCGTGGCCTCTTGAATTTCCCTTGAAACCTACTGTAGCTGCGCTGAAATGGGCTGTGCTTTGATGGTAAGGGCCAGTGAGCAGTCCTAAAGACCCTTCAAAAGTTTGTGAGCCTCGTGCGTCACAGAGTGGAGAGTTTCCTACATGTGAGTGGCCTGGCCCTGCTTGGCTGTGACCTGTGCTGCATAGACAACCACTGGATCAGGCAGCTCTGGCCGTGCGGCTAACGCTGCTTGAAGCTCCTGATTTTCCCTGCGGAGACCAGTGAAGGTGATCCGGAGGTGGAAATCCTGGGCTACGACACTCGTCTCTGAGACGTCGGTAGGCAGCATAGTATAGTGGGCCCCGACAGTTGGCCAGAACTCTGAAAACACCTGGGAGACGTTGTTGATATGATCTTTCAATTGTTCCTGTGCGGTGAGAAGCTAGTCGCGCTGTTCAGTAAGCACTGTAATCTATTGCTACTACTCTTCACACCGTTGCTGGAGCTCGGAATGAAGCCTTTTAGCTTGTTGGGCCGCCCTTTGGATAAATAAGTATAGCTGAGCTGTACCCCATGTTTCTAAGTTGGCACTCCCCGAAGTGCCCTGATCTGGCCTCCTTTCTTGCAAAGGTTGCCCACTGGCAACTGATCGAGTCGAGTGCTCTGGAGGGGATGGTGGCAGGGTCTGTGGGTGTGCTGAGTCGGCCATATTCAAATTTGGCCATTGCTGCTGATCGACAGGGTCATTTTGTGGAGGGACAGTAGGCTCAGGCTGAGCCTCGGCTGAGTTGGCATTAATGTGAGCCATCTCGGTGAATATAGCAGACATAGAGACTTGGGGCTCTTCCATGGGGTTGACTGGTGGTACTAATGCTACAGTACTGGAGTCAACTTCAGCCTCGTGGTCCCCTCCAAAGAGTTCCCGGATGAGTGGGTCGGACACGGTAGCAGATGAATTGGATGGAGCGGATGAGGTGGTAGGTGGAGGTGGAACTGTGGCTAGAGGTGGAACTGTGGATGGAAGTGGAACTGTGGATGGAGGTCGAATGTTAATGAACTCTAAAGGGTCAATAAGGGGTTCTTCCTATATCAGCACCCCTGTATTTGGTGACAGTGGTGGATCATCCTCAGTGAGGTCCACCACTGGGTTTTCTTCGGTGGTGCGGGCCCGTTTGGTCGGAGGGGGTTCTAATTGATTTGGGGTCAGGCCCTTCTCTCCCATCAGAGTGATGATTAGACTTGTAGAGGTAAATGGAACAGTAGGGATGGGGGAGGTGAGAGGAGTTGTATGGGGGTGCAAGGTAGAAGCAGCGAGCTGAAACTTCCAGTAAAGAGAGCAGTAGCAAGCAGGAAATAACCTAGGCGCACATTGGTGCGTACACGAGTATTTGATGGCCCGGACGGCCAGGGAACAGCGGCTACGAGTTCTATTAGCGGCGGCCCATGTCCCTGTCTTAGCCGGGCTATTGATGTGGAAACATAGGTCAAAGTTATTGCAGGGCTCTGGGTGAGGATTGCCCTGAGTGACCCCGACCACGAAAAGACCTCATTATGGAAGGCGGCATCTTATGGAAGGCGGCATATTCCAGTTGGGAATTTCAACGCGTCTCATGTGGAAGGTGTCTGCCGGAATGCAAGTGGGTCGGAGGTAAGTATGCCTGTGACTTACCCCGAACCACACTTGCTCACTGTATTCATCTAACAGGTTTCTGGGCACCTATTGCTGACTGGTTACGACATCCATCATCAAACCATACCATGTCTGGAATGCTTCCGCATTCACCTATATGGTGCTCGGATCAGCCGACACCTTCCATGGAGCAAACTTCATCGCGAGAGGCTGGCCCTCCAGAATTTCCACTGGTATCCTGACAAGAGGAGTGTGCCATTTCCACATGGAAAAAGCAACGATCAAGTAGCCATAAATTAAGCTGGTAGCGCGCTTGTAATTCTCTTTGCATGCATCAAATAGCTCTTTCAACAGGAAGGAGCACCAGTTCAGCTTGGCGCCCTGAACGTAGTGCTCTACAATAGAGATGGTGTCCAGGGTGCATTAGCTCTTTATGTAGTGCCTCATTGTCTTGCTGGAAATGAGGTAGCAGGAAAATCTAATCTCGGGCTTATTGATGAGCTCAATCTTAGCTCCCTTCCCTCCCCATCGGGTGCCATATTTTCTATATAGGTATGCATCTCCTGACTTCCACACTCGCTTGGAGGTTATCTGACATGTAGTCAAGACATCCGCACCATTCTATGAAAGCCCAGTCAGACGATAGATGTCTTCAGCATGAATGGGAATTTCCCTGTTCAGCCACAAGGATCCATTCTGAATGCGGCTGAGTAAGAAGCGAGTGCACTGCAACACTAGTCCTGTGGTCCCGAAGACCGAAAGATTTCATAAATTCACGAGGGAATATTGTTGAAGGCCCCAGAACTTTGGTAAAATTCTGTTGGCTGTGTGTTCGGTTGTGCTGTAGTAGTGCTCCATATACACCTGCCAGTGGAGTGCCGGGAATTTGGCAGAGTCAGAAAGGTTGGCATCTATCAAGGCTGCACTGTCGTATTTTCCAACCAGGGACTCTGTCTTGTGGATCCTGCTGTCGAGCTTGGGTTCGAGGACGGATGGGAGGGCCTTCGACATTTTTGCTCGGCGCTGATAGACGTGCAGAATGCGTCTTGGTGTCCGCTCTTGGTGCTATGCGTCTGGATCATTCTGCTGCTCTGGCTCTGCTGCAATTGCTAATTCTAACTACTTCGGGATTCTCGTGCCTTTCCCCATGCAAGTTATGGAATTGCCTTGCACGAGTGAAGTTGATGAGACTCCATAACGAGTTAATTCCGGCTGGCATTCTTCTCTGCGATAATCGTGTGATCAATCGCGTGCCTATGTGTATTCTGACAGTTGCTGACGCTGGCATGGGACAGTGGGCGGACGCGAAGGCTGAGGTTACTGCGGGTGATGGCGGAATGATTATGGTGAGGTTACTCCCAATTATGGTAATTTATGATTCAAATCTAGATGATCCTACGGACTGACACAAGTACTGACTGAAATGACTTGGACTGACACTAACACATTTATGAATCCTACAAGGATGACACGCTGGACACGTCCCTCCCCGACCACAGTCGGTTGCGGTGTAGTCCCCGCAACAGAGCAGTGGTTGACAAGCTATGCAGAAAAGAAAAAGACTACCTATGCCCATCCCGATTGCAGGAGAGTTATTCAACTACGCTACTCTATGGGTGCTCTCGGTTGCGAGAGTTATTGATGAAGATGGAAATAAACTTACTCCTAGTAGGGTTTCAGGCGTGCACCATTCACCCACCCAGGAAAAACAGTATCGTCCAGCTGAGCCAACCGAATAGCTCCAAAATCTCGAATCTCAATGATGAAGTAAGGTCCCAGCCAGTGCATCTGCAGCTTCCATGGAAACTTCTGAAACCTGATGTCATATAAGAGGACCTTTCTGCCAACCTGGAATGTTTTGTTCTTGATGTGGCGGTCGTGCCACGCTTTCTGCCTGTCCTTCTGAACCTTCTGGTGAAATTCGGCCAAAAATCGGGACTCATACAATTCTTTTAATTCACGCAGGTGCTCCTGGAGTGAAGCTTCTTTCGAGAACTTGAGAGATGTGGAAATTAAAAGACTGGGTACAGTGAACTCAGCGGGAATCACAGCTTCCCGGCCATACACCAACTGGAACATTGTCTGATTGTTCAAGCGCTTTACCGTAGTCCGGTATGCCCAAAGTGCAGCTGGTAGCCGCTCATCCCAGTCATCCCGCTGGGCATTGCAGATCTTTGTTAACCCCTTTTCAAGAATTTTATTAAACGCTTCAACAATACCATTGGCCTGCGGATGGTATGGGATGCTCTTATGATGTTGAATCATAAATGTGTCCAGCAGCGACTTGACCGTGTCATTAATGAAATGCATACCCTGATCACTGGTTAAACTTCATGGGCAGCCAAACCTACTGATGATGTGTTCAAAGATGAACCGTGCTGTTGTATCCGCCGTGCAGTCACGTACCGCCGCTGCCTCAGCCCACCTGGTGAGGTAGTCGCTGCGTAATGATGTAGCTGCCTTGGAGTGTCGTGTGTCTGTGGCCAGGACCTACAAAGTCGAGCCACCACTTCTCGAACGACCGCAACACATGCACTCGGGTGTAGCCAAGCGCGTCCTCGTGAGAGGGCCTCCTCTGTCGTACGTACATCAAGCATCGCTTAAGCAAATGTCTTACAATCTACATGGACTGTTGTCTGCTTCGCCACCATAGTCTTAAATTGTAGAGTACTTCCTCGCAAGGGGGGCTTTTTCTCCCACATGCCCTCCGCAACACCGTTGTGGCATTCCTCACATCACAAGCCTTTCGCACTCATGGTCAAGTACGCATTTGCGTAGTACCTCATCGAGGCCCGCTAGGCAGCTGCTCTGCGAACCGCCTGGTATTCGCGCGCGGATTACCAAGTGTCATTTCCGGGAGCAAGAGTGTAGTATCGAGGGCACTCGCCCATGGTCGACAGTGGCGTGCTCGCCACGAGTCCCGGAGCGCCTTCGACTCGGAAGAGGTCAACATCCGGCAGTTGATCATCAAGAGAGCCGTCGTTCTCCCCTATCTCCAACCTGGATAAGTGATCAGGCCCGACATTCAACCTCCCGGGCTTGAAAATCACCTCAAACGTGAATTTTTGGAAGAGTAGAAGCCAGTGACAGATCCGTCCCTCCAACACAGGCTTATTCACCAAGTAATTCAATGCAGAGTGGTCCGTAAAGAACTTGAATTTGCCTCCTAGAAGATAGTGGCGGAACTTCTGGAGCGAGTACACCATTTCCAGGGCCTCCCTCTCAGTAGTGGTGTATTTATTTTCTGCATTAGATAATTTGCGGTTGGCGAAGTAGACTGGATGGTCCACTGTCGTCTCTCCGGGTTGCGCCAAAACAGCCCCAAGTGCAATACTGGAAGCGTCAATATGCACATGGAACTGCTTGTCCCAGTTTGGGTGAACAAGAATAGGCGCCTTCGCCAGATTTTCCTTTAGAGTGTCGAGGGCCATCCGACACTCCTCCGTCCACTGGAAATCTTCAGACTTCCCCAATAGCTTTTCTAAAGGGGCAGTGATCTTCGCGTAATTTCGGATAAACCACCTGTAATATCCCGTGTGCCCAAGTAGTGCCCGCAACTTCTTCACCATTTCAGGGGCATCCATGTGGATGATCACCGCTACTTTGGCGGGGTCGACGCAGACCCCTTGCTTGCATACCACGTGTCCCAATAGCGTGCCGAAAGGAACTGCAAAATTACATTTCTTCAAGTTCAAGGAAATCTGCAACTGGCGACACCGTTCGAACATGATACGCAACAGGGTGGCGTGTTTCTTCAAAAAACTATAGATGGTCCAATCGTCCATGTAGACTTCCAGGAACTTGTGGATATACTCCCAGAAAGCAGCGATGACAAACCGGGAAAACACGGCTGGGGCGTTCTTCAAGCCAAACGGCATTACGTGGTATGCGAACGATCCCCAATCGGTGGTGAATGTCATCTTCGTCTTGTCTTCCTCCGCAATGCACACCTGATGATAACCTGAAAAACCATCAGTGAAGGAGTAAGCTTTGTTTCCCGCAACATGATCCAATACTTCGTCGCCGAACGGAGTGGGAAACGGATCATGGATGCAGGCATTGTTCAGACTCTGATAGTTGACATAGACGCGTATCTCTGCCTTGTCCTTCTTATTTTGAATGACAATGGGACTCACCCACTCTGCTTCTTCCACTGGAAAGATGAGACCTGTGGCCAACATCTTTTCAATCTCTATCTTGACCTTTTCTTTGATCTGTGGGTTCAAGCGGTAAGGTCGATGTTTTACGGGCCTGGCATCCGGTTTCAGTACAATACGCATTTCTCCGAGGTCACCTTTGATACCCTTCAAATCTGCAACCAAAGAAGGGAATAAGTCTTCGTACTCCTGGAGGAGGTTGAAAATTTCCTTTGTCATCTCCTCGTCCTAGTAATCCCCAACTGTAGCCAGCTTGGGTTTTTCCTCCGTACCTATGTTCAACTTCTTTGTCTTTAGCGGCTGTAAATGGACGCCTTCGGTAGTCGATTCTTCATTCATATTCCGCTCACCTTCCTTCTCTTCGAAGTATAGGTGCCTGAGGTCCTCCAGACCATCATCGTTTGGATCGCGGTCAATCCGTTGGCAAGCCAACTCGCGCCTGGTCTTCAGACGTGAAGAAAACGTGCCCCCATCAAGCTCTGGGTCGCGGAGAAACAATAGCCCCTTGATAGCTTGTAGTGCCCGGGACACCAGCTCTGTCTCCCCTTCGAATGAGAAGCACCAAACAAACTTGTTCGTGACTTCCTGCCAGGAGCTGGTTCCTCTTTTCTGCTCTTCCTCCAAGTACCAGGCCTGGGGGATGGTATCTAAGGAGTGAATGAACCGATGTACCCACCGTTCTTGCAGGTATCCCAACCCTTGCCACTGCTCCTCACAGCTCTTCAGGTGGTCCCGCGGATCAGAAGTCCCTTTGTACCGGTGCCCGCTTCGAGGGCCTTCGTCTTCTTTTAATCGTGCTCGCAAAGCATCTACCATGCAACTCCACCGCGATAGGGTGTTGCGGTGGTTTCTCCACCACCTCGCTGATGTGGACTGTAGTGCGACGTCTAAAAGAGGTATCCTGCTTCCTTCTGGTACCATGTCCTCCACCTTGGCAATAAAGGTATTGACCGCCTGCATGTTCGACAGTATGCGCATTTTTTTAAATTCAGCCCCAATCTAATGGACTGGGGCTAAGGCGGTGCGCGCTGTCGCGCATCGGTCTCGTACCCACCCCGCCGCCAATCTTCCCAAGCGAGTTCTCGAGCCCATCTCCGAGCTTCCCCGACGACCGCCGTGCCCTAGCCGCAGCCGCCAAGTGCCCAAGCCGATACAACTCTCCCGCTTCCCCATCATCTCGATGCGGTCCATCATCCGAGCATCCTCCCCGTTCTGCGCGCCGTATATCGCGGCTCCTCACAAGGGTCAAGGGGTCGAGTGACCCGACCTCTCCGTTCTTCGAAGATCATCGCCTCCTTTTTCTCCTTGAGGTCGATGATGGGTGTACTATAAAAGCTCAACGACACGCCCATAGTATGGGTAAGTGGATCCTTGTCTCCCATAATATCAATAACCTCAAAATTCGTGTAAGTCTTCACCCCCGCAATGTCGACCTCGACCCCTTCGAGTCAGCCGATTGGCACAATGCAGTACTGATTTTCCATTCTAAGTTGGATCGGCGAGTATGTCAGCCGTGGCCTTCCCAGAGCCTCCCACGTCTTCCGCGGCAGGATGTTGACATCAGATCCTAAGTCAAGCATAGTGTCGCTGATCTGGAATCCCGCCACCTGTGTATTAAGCCGGAACTCTTTTCCCGTATGTCGCTTGTTCCGCTTGACCCACTGCACATACTGGGGTGTTGTGTCCACAGGTTCCCTCGGCCCTGTATTCCCCTACAGTGCGTCCTGCAGAGTACGCTTGAGCTGGTCCCGCATCGAAGCATTATCAACAATCTTGAGGAACAACTGAAGCCAATCCTCAATCAAGGTCCCCGTAGTGCTTTGTTCTCTGGGGCCAGTCATCGGGGGTACCTCAAGGCCCCCGTTTTCCCTCAGCTGAGCAAAAGCCTCCGCCGCCTCCTGTAAGTACTTCTTCTGCGTGTCTGGCCAGATCAGTTGCTTCGGGGAGGCAGGCTGAATAGCCCGGAATGGCTCCTTTCCATGAGTGTCATTTCCCGTCTTCTTGCTGCCCCGCGCGACGATTGCTACCTTCTACATGGCCGGAGTCGCGGTTCCTAGCGGCTCGGAGCTTACCAAATTCGTGCCCCTCTGCCGTGCCTGTTCCTCCCATGTGCGCGGGCGAGTTCGCACGCTCTCCTCCGTTGCATGGGTGTTCACACGGCACTGGGAACACCAAGGACATCAGGGAAGGGGACATTCCTGAGCCACGTGACCCTCCTGGTCACAGTTGTAACATTTCACCGGACCTCGTCCCCCTGTGCGGGCTCCGCGCATACCGCCGCCTCTACCCTTGGAAGCCTCGTTCACCCTATAGGAAAGACGGCCAACCGGTCCGCGAGTGCGTCGAGGGCTCTGCACTGCTCGGTGCTATGAGTCTTAGAAGTACAAAACTCACAGTATACATTTTTTGGGACGTTAGAGTACTTCTTTAGTATCGGGCACATCCGAGGTGGATGCCCCATCGTCCGGCAAATCTCGCAGTACTCCGTGGTGGTGGGGTTTGGTTGAGATGGGAACCCCGCATAAGGCTGTTGCGGCTGGTATACCCCTTGCGGACTCAGCGCCGCACCACCCCCCGTGGGTGGACCCCCCTGGATTGCCGCGATAGAGGGTCCCACACCCGTTCCCTGTAGCCGAGGACATTCGGTTGCAACGTGGCCTTCAGCCAGGTAGTGAGTGCACCAAACGTTCGGCCTGGCTGGTCTTATAGGCTGCATTTCCTTGAGCTTTTCAGTCAGACTAGCGATATGATGCTGCAGTCCCACCAAGGAAGGATCCTGCGGGGCCGGCCCTCCCCTATATTCCTGAGGGTAGCCCGCCATGGCCTATATCTTCATGGCTTGCTCCAAAGCATCCTGCAAATTGTTAATCTTCTGTTGGGTGAGGGGAGCTCACGTCAAGGGAAGCAGAGCCTTGATGAACCAATCCCTGTAATGGTTTGGATCGATCGGGTAGTTGAGTTTCTTGATTGCATCCTTGAATCGCCGCATCAGCTCCCATGCAGTCTCTCCTTCTTTCTGCTTAATCTCCCAGAGCTCGGACAGACCCTGCTGGTCCATCTAGGGAAGTTTAAATTCGCAGACAAAATCCCTCTTTACATCTGCGATTGCTGGATTCGGGTGGGCCTCGAACCATTTGATAAACCATCGTAGGGCCCTCCCTCTGAGCGTGGTTTGGAACTCTTTTAGCTTCCCGGTGTCTGGCATCTGCTGAGCCCTCCATATGGCTTCACATAGATACCAGTGTTGCTCTACATCATCGTTCCCCCGGCCAGAGAATTCTGGATACCGGGTGAATGACCCAGCCATATTGACTTGCGAGGGGGTAACCGGGATAAACCCTCTGGGTCCTGGTTGCGTGACTGTACCGCTGGGAACTGCAATACTGCTAGTGACGCTGCTGTTGACGTATGTCGCTGCCGACAATGAACTGTTGTGCAATTGACTCAATGCTTGTATCTTAACGAAAATATTACTTAAAGGTTGAAAGAGTACTAGGGGAAGGTAGGGATCCTTGCCATGCAAATTTTTGGAAGTAGGGCTACCTAGAGAGATGAATGTCGTCGGCTCTTGAAACAACTGCTGCATCACGACATACCATTCGCCATCGGAACTTCCTTCGGGCTGCACACCTGCATCATCTTCGTCAGTCGTCGTCTCCCCTTTTCTCTTGGCCAGGCTCCCATGCACCCGCCGTACTCCCACAATGGTCCCTCCCCTTTCCAGGGTATCCGCCTGAGTGCCCATAACTCCTATCCTCTGAGGTGCCTCCTCTTGATTCTTCCAGTCTTTTTCCCATCGTCTTAACTCCCGCATCACCCTTTCTCGCCACCTGTTGGCGAGCTACGCCTGCCGATGTGCATGTCGCTCCCTCAACCTCCTCGCGGCCTCAGCATCCATCCCCACTCCCCTCTTCACACTTCACGTAGCATCGGTCCCTTCAGCCCTTCCCCCAGCACTGGGGGTTTACGCTTCCATGCTCGACTTTTGAAATTCCATCAGCCCTTCATCCACCATCAGGGCCTTAATCCACAGCAGAATCTCCTTAAGTAGCTGCCCTCTTAACCTGGAATGGAAAATAGCTTCAGCCTTCGAGAAGGATTGGTAGCACTCTGTCGCAAACTCCACGATGTATCCGTCCAAAGTGGTCTCTACCTAAAAATCCACCGCGCGGGTCAATTCAGTGTCCAAGCGATGCAAAGCCACCAGATCCCCGTGCACCCATTTTCAGTTTATCTTCTGCAAGCTATCCCTAGGCACCTTCATCTGTAACCTCCGCAACCAATTATAGAGGTCACTAGGGAATTTTCCCCAGAGGATCTCGTAAGTATCACTAGCGGAATCTGAGAAAAGAACGAGATCCTTGAGCACGTCTTCCTTTTGATTCGTCAACTCTGCTTGCTAAGCAACAAACTGGTCCAGATGGTTATCCCACCATCTCCATATTTCGCCTTCGAAGATCCTCGATACCATGATCTAGTTCCCCTCATAGCATGCAGGTCCCAGCAACGGAACCATTTGTTGGCGAGGAAACAGGTCTCACAGGCAAGACCCAGGTTCACAGGTTGGGGCCAACAATGGAATCCGCTATAGTCTAGAACCATGCCGGCATTATCACCCTACTCCGGAGAGTAGAGAGTCTCACCCGAGGCGTGCCACAACCACATGCAGAAGGGGAACAAATTGATAGTAGGGGAATGATCCGCAACTCATGGTTAACATAGAATTGATTGCATAAACATAGTTATATATGCAGGAACATTCAAAGAGTAAACAGGTATTAAGCAAATAAAATTTTAAATCATCAGAACCATCATGCATGCATATAAATCACACTGTAGGACAGCAACTTGCAATTGTATTGATATCTTTAGCCAAATCCATAAGTACATAGCTTCTGCAAGGAGAGCTTACAAGTCTGATACAGATGCCTTGTGGAACAGAAAGGTAAGTAAGAGAAACCTAGAACCACAGAGATATCATGCCCACCCCCGCCGCTTCCGCCCTCTTCTCCCCGTCGCATCCTCTTCTTCCTACCGGGTGACTCCTATTTATTCACCCGCTATCGCAACCGTTAGTTCCTCTTTTTGGTTCTTCTCTCACTCGCTTCCAAACCTTCTTCTGTTCGTGTGTTCGTCATTTTCCGCCGTGTATTCTTGATCTGAAAATGGAATGTACTTGTTTGAGGGTGCAAGGTATCCATTTCCCATAATTTCAAATTGAGCTATACACTCCAAGTGACCTCTGAAAATGTGAGAACAAACTATTTCTTATACAGAGATGGACTGTAGGGGCATTCACCGGATGTTTCACCTTTCTAGGAAAGGATGAATCCGAAGGCTACCTGGCCCTCTACAGACTCTGCCTAAGGAAATAATATGTAAACACTTAGAAGTCTTTGACATTCACATACTTGAAATTTGATGTCTTGCGGAATAAGACAAATAACTTTCTGCAGCTGAGTAGGTGATTATGTGTATATGAAAGTTATGTATATTTGTTGTTTAACAATTTATATCAGTTTTGTTTAGCATATCATCTTCAGCAAATAAAGACATCAAAATGATAAGCAATTCACCCCCTTCTCTGGGCTACATCTGCTGGACCAAGCCTCTCAAACTAGGCTTGTCCTCTTGTATTAAAAATGCTACAAAGGCTAATACAAGAATAAGAATGTCTCGAAAGACAGATCTGACTGTAAATACAGAATCAGAAGATAGGAATTAGCTGAACATGCTCTTTCCCAAACACTAAACAGTGAAATTTGTACCTGCTACAGTACTTTTCCCCAATTGGCCCTAGTGGCCCTTTAGACTTGCAGGGAGAATTTCGAGGTGAAGATGACCTCAATTGGTTCTGAAACCTCTGCCATTCAACTCAGAAGGTCGAAAATATCAGAAACAGACTTTTGAATCACCAAAAATGGAAGAACATAGTCCCCAAACAGCTCCAACACTGAAATGGCCCTGAAAGCTTCCCTGAAGCTAAACAGTGAGAAGAATTCCTCAAAAGGAAAGACGAGCTGTAGAAATGGATTCAGACTGCTGAAAAACTTCAGGAATGACCTTCGTTCCACATAAACTGGCTGCACAATTCCCAATGCAGCTCCCAAACTGATTTGGCCATAGTGACTCCTGGAACTTCCACGGAGAAAAATCACCTGCAAACGACCTCAGATGGCTGTGAAACCTGTGCCAATGGCTTCAGAAGGTCGAAGAGACCCCGAATCAAAAAAAAATTCGTCTTCAAAAGCCTCTCCTAGCAGAAGTTATGGCCAAAAAACTAAACTGCCTCTTTCCCCTTGAGAAACTCCACTAAATGTGGAAGGACTGCAGTTAAAGGCGCCAAATTAGGAACTAGCGCCAAAAATGGGGCGGAACCACCAGAAAAGGCCGCGCGGTTAGCATGGCATTAAATTTTATGGTTATCAAATGCCGCGTTCACAAGTCGTGGCGGCGGTTAAACGGTTATAACAAACGGTTTGTTATATAAATACAATGTTTATTAATAAAAACCCACCATAACATATATCCAAAGTTTAATTCCGCACGTTTAGAATTGCGCGCCAATGAAACTGGGGTCTGGTTCTCCGCCCGCGGGTCCTATGCATCGGGGGCTGGCCCTTAGGGGCTGGCCCCCTTTCGGGCCCCGCCCAACACAAAACACGCAACAAATAGTACCCCGCTTGCAACGGATAACAACAAACATACGTTGGTCTGGCGGTTAAAACGCGTGGATTGTAAGAAACCGGTCATGCGTTCAAATCCCATCCGCGCCATAATAAAAAAATTTTAAACGCATTTCCATTCCACCTTTGGGGGCCCACGTGGCGGCCTCCGGGCTAGCCACGTGGCGCCTCTTGATTGGCTGTCAAAATGGAATATTCCTCAGAATATTCTGCGGAATATTCCACGGAATATTCCCAGAATATTCTGTGGAATATTCTTTTTTTAATAAAATTTTCCACAAGCCAAATTTGCCCTTTTTTAATGGAAATTGAGAAAACTTTGAAGCTGAATAACTTCTTCATACGGAGACCATTTTTCGAACCGTTCACGGCGCCGGAATCAGGAAGACGAGCTCTATCCGGTCGTTCAGGTTCCAACCAGTTCTGAGCACCTTCATTTTTGACCATTTTACGACACTTGGTCCTGAGCTCCTGATCACACCTCCCAAATGAGAAGGCTTTTGGTCCCCAAAAGCTTACTGAATCTCTGATATGAACTGTACAGCACTTGAGGAACAGAAATATCCTCTTCCAGTCAGCCAAAAGAGCATACTAATGCCAAAAATGTCCTGCCTTGCTAAATGTCGTCATGGCGACTTTTTGCTGCATACGCCAAGTACTTGTCGAATCCCGACCAAGTTCTTTCGCCAGACAAATCTGAAATTGCAAGAACCAGCAATGAAACTTGCTGATATATGAGCTGAAATATTCCCCTGAATATGTGGACTTGCCAGCTGTCACGATGCCCATCCAAGGCACCTCCATTCCAGAAGAAGAACTGCCTCCCAAATGAAAAGGCTTTTACAAAGATGAAACACTTCATCATTTCTCCTGTTTACAATCTTGGAGATCAAATTAACTTTTTTCAAGTCAATAACATTACATGCATGGATAAAAACAAAGTAATCAACCCTTCAAGTTAATCACACATACATGTTTAAAAATACAAGGAAATCATCATGATCCCTGTGCTCATGCATCTCATTCTCATGCATGCAGTTTATCCTTCAACTGTCTCTTAAGTACAATCATAAGTACAAGATCCTCAATCACATGTACATGTACTTTCAAAGCTGAAATGAATATAACTTTTGCTACGATAGAGTGAGTCTCATACTCAGCTTTTCCATCCTGCAACTTGCATTCCTTAACAAAGAAAATGCATTCAATCAAAAGACATGCAAATTTAATTGGATAAGAATTCTAACCATTTCTTACCAATCCATTTCAAAGGTGATTCCTTTAACTGCACATCAATATCAGCATGTGTATCATCCTGACACATATCAATGATGGAAATTTCCTTCCCATTCTTGCCATACTCTTTCTCCCACTTCTTCAACTTTTGTGGAAGCATTGTTGGATTCAAAGTCCAACACCTTTCAACAGTATGTCCTTGCTTATGGAAGTTGTCATTATAAAAATGAACAAAAGAGCTTCAACAAACTCAAACAACAAGTAGTTTGCAGAATAATAAAGCAGTCAATCTTCAACACTGCTTAAGACACCTTTCAAGCTACACAATCAAGCTAGTGATGTCAATCAAGCAAACCAACTTTGCAACCTGCTCTGATACCATCTGATCTGAAAATGGAATGTACTTGTTTGAGGGTGCAAGGTATCCATTTCCCATAATTTCAAATTGAGCTATACACTCCAAGTGACCTCTGAAAATGTGAAAACTTCTTATTTCTTATACAGAGATAGACTGTAGGGGCATTCACCGCATGTTTCACCTTCTAGGAAAGGATGAATCCGGAGGCTACCGGTCCCTTCGTACCTCCGCTAAAGAAATAATGAAGTTAACACTTAGAAGTCTTTGACATACACATACTTGAAGTTTGAAGTCTTGCGGAATAAGACAAATAACTTTCTGCAGCTGAGTAGGTGATTATGTGTATGCAAGTTATGTATATTTTCTGTTTAACACTTTATATCAGTTTTGTTTAGCATATCATCTTCAGCAAATAAAGACATCAAAATGATAAAGCAGTTCACCCCCTCCTCTGGGCTACATCTGTTGGACCAAGCCTCTCAAACTAGGCTTGTCCTCTTGTATTAAAAATGCTACAAAGGCTAATACAAGAATAAGAGTGTCTCGAAAGACAGATCTGACTGTAAATACAGAATCAGAAGATAGGAATTAGCTAAACATGCTCTTTCCCAAACACTAAACAGTGAAAATTGTACCTGATACAGTACTTTTCCCCAATTGGCCCTGGTGGCCCTTTAGACTTGCAGGGAGAATTTCGAGGTGAATATGACCTCAATTTGTTCTGAAACCTCTACCATTCAACTCAGAAGGTTGAAAATATCAGAAACAGGCTTTTGAATCACCAAAAATGGATGAACATAGCACCCAAACAGCTCCAACACTGAAATGGCCCTCTTGGCCCTGAAAGCTTCCCTGAAGCTAAACAGTGAGAAGAATTCCTCAAAAGGAAAAACGAGCTGTAGAAATGGATTCAGAATGCTGAAAAACTTCAGGAATGACATTCGTTCCACATAAACTGGCTGCACATTTCCCAATGCAGCTCCCAAACTGATTTGGCCCTGGTGGCTCCTGGAACTTCCACGGAGAAAAATCACCTGCAAACGGCCTCATATGGCTGTGAAACCTGTGCCAATGGCTCCAGAAGGTCGAAGAGACCCAAAATAAAAATAAAAAAATCGTCTTCAAAGGCCTCTCCTATCAAAAGTTATGGCCTCTTTAGTAAACTGCCTGTTTCACCAACAAAACCCCCACTAAATGTGGAGCAACTGTAGATAAGGCCGCCACATGTGGAGGTGGTGCCAAAACTGGGCGAAACCGCCATAAAAGGTGCGCGGTTAAACTTGGCAATAAATTTCATTGTTATGACCCGACGTGTTCACATAGAATGGCGGTTATATAACAAACGGTTTTCCAACGTGTTTAATTAACACATAACCAAAGTTTTGTTTTAAATAATTAAAACCCACTAACAAACGCATATCCAAAGTTTATCCGCCCGTTTGGAATTGCGCGCTGATGAAATTGTGAGTTGGTTCCGCGCTGATGGTCTTATGGGAAGGGGGCTGGCCCTTCGGGGCTGGCCCCCTTCGGGCCCCGCCCACACAAACACACGGAATAAACAACCGCCCGCACATATCACAACACACACAAGATCGCTCCAACGTTTAAAACGCTCGTGTTAATAACTATGCTACTATGCGTTCAAATCCCATCCGCGCCATAATAAAAATTTTAAAACGACGCCATTCCACTTCAAATTGCCGTGGCGCTCCGGCTAGCCACGTGGCGCCTCGATCGTCGGCCAAAATGGAATATTCTGCAATATCTGTGGAATATTCCACGTAATATTCCCAAAATATTCGTGGAATATTCTTTTTTTTTAATAAAATTTTCCACAAAAATTTGGCATTTTTTTAAATTCGAAAATGGAGAAATCTTTCAAACTTGAATAACTTCTTCATACAGAGACCATTTTTCGAACCGTCATGCGCCGAATCAAAGGAAGACGAGCACTATCCCATTGTCTGTGTTCCAACCAGTCTCGAGCACCTTCATTTTCGTCTACGTGACGACACCTCGGTCCTCAGCTCTGTATATTCTCTTCGTCTGTACTCATGCATCTGCTTTCTTCAGCTATCTCGTGCTTCTTCACCACCTTGATAGCTCCGCGACTTACTGTAGTTGCGACTTGGTCGCGATTGCCATGTGTCATCATGCCGCAACCCAAAAAGCCTTTCTTTATTCAAAATTCAAAATATTCAAAATAAGTTTTCAAAACAAGGGCCCCAACGTACACAATCGACACAAGTCGATAAACAACATGATACATATTGACAACCACATGTGCATGTATCAATGTACAATGAACCTATTTATAGTTCGCTATTTACACATACAAATTCCATGCACATGTACACCTTTAACTCTTCCTTTCAAGTACTAACAAGTACATAATCCCAAAAACACGTGGGTGACTATAAGAGCTGAACTAAAATATGTTGCTACAATATAAGTGATTATTATACTCATCTTTTACACCTCCACAGTGAAATTTTGCAACAACAAAGAAATTCATTCAACTGAACCACATTTATATGCAATCTTGCATCAGAATTTTCAACAAAAATACATGCATACAACCGAAATGTGCATATGTACAAAGGATTATTTCTTACTGTTTTAAGAAGTCCATCCACTTCTTTCCAAGCCACCTCCATGGCGACTTTTGCTATTGCAACACTTCTTCATGTGAATCTTCCATTTTCACATCGATAATGGAATCCATAGTTCCACTTGTGGCAATCTTTTTGTCATCTTGCTGCATGTGCTTTGGATGGGTAGTTGGATGAAAAGACCAAAAATGAGAGACATCATGTCCCTTCTTTTGACAATATGTGCAAAACTTATGCACCTTCTTAGAAAGTTGTATTTGCCTCATCTACTTCCTGTATGCTTTCTTCCTCATCCATCAACTTGAAACAACATGGTTAAATCCACCACAATATGTACATCATATCTTTCTTCCATTTAAGCATGTAAAATTATCATGTTTTGCAGAAACACAATCAAATTGATCATGAGAATATTTATACCTCTTGTGTTGCTTTGAATGTTCATCCTTTTTTCCTTTTGGAGGAGATGAACTAGTATAGGGTACAACTTTCATTTGCAGACTAACATCACAGTCCTTGACTTGAAAATTGTTTGAACTTGCATGCTCTCCATAAGCTGCATGTCTACCCTCTTCTTCCTGCAACAAAGGCTTAAAGCAATGGCAATCATCTTTGAAAATTTTTTGACATATTTTCATCTTAGAACTTGGAACAAAGGTTCTCTTTAAAGTAGCATCACATGCCTTCAAGGATTTGGAATCTTCGCCATTAAACTGCACATAACCAAGACCAAGATTCTTGGGTCGTTACTCAATTGAAATGGGATCAACCATGCCTTTTTCATGCTTGCCTAATCCTTTGCCTTCATAACCCATTTTAATCATTAACTTGGACCCTATACCTCTCATGTGTTTTTCGAAAGAACCAACACATCTTTCTAATGAGGAAAATCAAGACAAGTTAGAATGGATTACCTTTTCCTCACACATTTTCTTGGTCAAAGCCTCTTGGGCTTGATGGATTTACCTCTCCATATCATGCAATATTTGAAGAATTTCTTCCTTATCTTCCTTCATGGAAAACAACTGTTCACAAAGTTCAGTACTTTCTCTTTTATCCTCAAACAAAATCTGCACCATGTCCTTCAATATAATAAAGTCATGCTTCATATAATCATCAAAGAATCTTGTGAAGGAGGAAACTTCACTTGTATAAATTGTCATTATGATGTCAATGAAAAAATTAAATTCAAAAAAGTTATCAAAGCTTTCAAAACAAATGACAAATATTTTTTAACCAAATGGATGTAGAGACAAACTCTTATTCAATCAGCCAAACAACAAACAAACTCCAAGAGCTTCTTAACAAACAATCGTCAAGAGGGTTTGTTCCAAAAGTGACCTTGAGGTCCCTTGGGGTAAGGAAGATGCCTTCAGCCCTTTCTTCCTTTTTGTCCTCTCCAGGACTTAGCTAAACAGTAGCTATCCCCAAATCTCAAGCAAACTCAAACAACAATCAGTTTGCAAACAGTAAAACAATCAATCTTTTACACTGTTTAAACACCTTTCAAGCTATTCAATCAAGAAAATGCTATGTCAATAAAGCAATCAAGTGCTCTGATACCAACTTGATCTGAAAATGGTCTGGATAACTTGTATGTATTTCAAAAACCTACCACTCAGTTTTAATTAAAATGATCTAGCTTGAACTTGATGTTTTGTGGAATTTTGGCTTGGAAGTGGTGTATGTTTTTTTTTTACTGTTTATGTGTCTTACGTTTATTTTTTCTAGCTGTAATTTAACATGTATTACAACAACATAATTCAACAATAAAACCATTAAGCACAACAACAATATAATATAGGAGTTCACCTGAAATCTCATGGGCTACGTCTCCTTTGAGTCTTGTCAACTAGACTCGACTCTTCGGGATTAAAGTATTTGTTCTTTTACAAGTTTCATTCTTAACACAAATGAATATAAAAATGATTCAAAGGGCTAAGAATACCATTTAACATCTCTCTAATGGCTTTCCAAACTCTACAAACAACTTTAGGCTCATGTTAACACATTTCCTTCTGTCGGTGCACTAAGCTTCTCTAAGCTTCTAAATGGCACAAAATTCCTCAGAATTATGTTTAAATCATTGAAACCACCATTTTTGTATCCAAAGAACATCATGCACCAAATTTCAAATGATAAATTGCTTAAATCAAGCACAACATCCCCAAAATAGGTTATCCTCCACGGTTTTCCCAGGGCTGCCCAAAACTCCCCATCAAATTCTCAAGCTGAATAAGTTCGCAAAATGTTCTAAAACCACTTCCATTGGTTCCAAAATGTCTGAGATAGCCAATTTCAACTATTTTTTCATCAGAAATGACCTTCGGCTACTCTGGTTTCGCCTCCATACACTGTCCTCACCCCTGGCACTAGGGTCAAAGAAAACCACTCTGCTGAGTTTTTGACCTCTATAGGTTATCCAAACTTTCTGAAACCTTTTTCATTAGATTTTGAATCAAATTTTCAATCAATAATGACCACTATTTCACTGCAAATGGTCTCTAGCTCCCCTGGTTAGGCCCTACACTACTATTGGCAAAAGCAGGTAAAAATGGCATCTGGAACTTAAATGAAGATTTTTAGCTTTCTAATGCTCTCTAAAGACTCTTTAAACCATTTCATCAGATTCAAAACATCTTAATTATCCAATTTAGACTATTGGAACTCTAGAAAAGGACTCCAAATCCCCTGGTTAGGCCTCAAACAAAATTTGTCTCATGGTGGCCCAAATGGCTCCTTCTTCTTCGCTGAAGAAAAAATTATTGAATATCACCTCCATTCGACCTGAAACCTGTACCAAAGTGTTCAGAAGGTCGAATAGACCCAAAATTGACTAAAATTTCATTCAATTTGGTTCAATAATGAGAGAGTTGTGACCAAAACAACTTTGCCCCAATTTCCTCCACTAAATGTGGGGCAACTACCAATTAACTCCACTAAAAGTGGAAGTTTGCCTAAATTTGAGAGTGCCTCCAGAATATCCACCATATTAAACTCCACTTAACTGAAGCTTAATTAAATATTAAACCTAATATTATGCTCCTTAATCTCTCTTAACATTAAGCTCCCACACTAGTCATATGATGAGGTTCCATGGGAGGAGAGTTGGCCCCTCTGTGCTCCGTTAGACCCACTCGGCATTCAAAGTGCAATAAATTATTCATACGGTGTTCATTTTTCAAACTTTTTGTGGCACCGAAATCAGGAAGACGAGACCTATGAAACCATATTGGTTTCAACCCAATATTTTAACTTTGAATTTTGAGCTAATCCTTAGTTCCTTGATCTAGTTCTGATCACACGTACTCCTTGAAGGTTACTGAAAAGAGAGATGGTTATAGTTGGTGTGGTTTTTCTTGAGCTTATTAATGACATCCAACCCATTGAACCAAAAAATGGTTATCTTTTTTCGTTCACGAACACTCATTGATCAGAGGAATTTATCGTGGTAAGATCATACTCTTGATCTCATCAAATAAAGAATGGTTCCTCTTAACACGGTATAAATTGAGTATCATGTTCAATTCAGAAACACCCCTACAAATAGAGAAGATAAATGCAGGAAAATGACAACAAAAGTTGTAGAGAAGCCTCCTATCTAGGCACGAGAAATTGCATTGTTGTTGATTTTTTTTGGTTTTTGGATTGATCCATTAACTCCTTTCTGCTACATCACACAGAGAAGAAAACCCACTTGGGAAGTTATAGCTTTCTTCAGATTTAATGGGTTTTTCACATTCATTGTAGCTGGTATAAGAAGTGACTTCTTGTCACCTCATTCCAAATTCCAAATAGATTGATATTTCATATGAAAGAGAAACGTAATAATCAATTTATATGAATTATACTCATTTATTAAGAAACCATGAAAACATTATAATTCCATTCAGAACCACATAAGAAACGATATAATTATGAATGCAATTGTTCAATTTGGATTGATATCATGTGCTACTACTTTGATGTTGTTGTTTCTTATCATAGTTTTGGTGCTTTTATAGGGCTTTCTTAGCATCTCGTTTGGAAATAAAACTATGAATAGTGATACTAGAAAAGAAACTAGCTAGACATTCTTACATTGTGCTCTGGCACAGCCTGGCACTAATATTGAAAGAGGCAAAGTTGGGAAAGCATGTCTAGAGGCTTCCCTCAAAGCGTGGAAACATAAAAAGGGATATATTTTCTTCCATTTCCAAAACAATTCTCGCATCTCTAAAAAATCCGGGAATAATTTTGACCAAAACCATTCATTTTTCTTGCAATTCCTCTTGCTTCCCTGAAAAAATGTTTCCAAGGAATTAATACTGGAGAGGTGAGGGTATGAATTACAATGACTGTTTCAAATATTTTCTAAATATATACAACTTATAATATATTTTTTAATGTTCTTGTTATTTGTTGCACTGTTATTAAGTTCTTCAGACATGACATTGCCATGGAAACAACTCAGGTTCAACAGGTTCAGAGAGTTTTTATGTGAGTGAATTTATTTGAATTCCCAACAAAATTTTCCCTTTATTATAGAAAATAGTCTCCATTGTTAGATAATTTGTTACAATTCAACTAATTTCTTAGGCATGGTAAGAATTGTACCATTCCATCATGATTTCAAGTCTCACATTGGAACTACATAGAATTTTCCATATTCTGGGATGACCCACATTTTCAGAAAATGGATCAAAGATCAATTTTCTTAAATCATAGAATTCTTGCATGGGACGAAAGATTTCTATTTGGTACTTTATCTCTTTAAATATTATGTAATGATGTTTTTCCTCCAAAAATGTGTGGGAGGGGAGAAAAAGTGTTATTGTTTTCAACGTGAGTGTGTTACAATCATGCTTGAGTTCTTTTTAGAGAAAATGAAAAAGGGTTACTGTTTGTGATCAATAATTTTTTTTATAAGTGGAACGATTATTTCTATATTTGGGTCACGATTTAGATTTTATTAATTAAATAAAAAATGCACACAATTCTATGATATGTGAAGTTATGTGGATATTGAAGGTTCATGTTCAATTCTCTATCACTGACAAGCCATATGTCATCCTAAGGTGTGGGGTAGATACACTGAGGGCCATGTGACAACTTAAATGGTAGAGAGAGTGTACCTAGGGCTGGAGTGGATAATGGGAGGGTGGATACACCAACGGGTGGGGTGGATATACCTAGGGGCCATGTACAATCCTAAGGGGTAGGACGAATACACCTAGGAGTTATAGTGGTAGAGCCCAGATATTATAGTAACAAAGAAATTTGTATTTCCTTAAAAAATTACTTATCTGATCTTTTAACTCTTCCCTCTCATGAGTAAAATATCTCACTCAGTTTGGATGATTCTTCTTAGTGCATTTGGGTGACTAGAACATCAACGTTATAGACATATATAAAACCATATATGACTAGACTATCTGTGTCGTTCATTTTCCACAATCATTTTGTTACCACCTATCCCTTCAGCCTTGGTATCATCCCAAATGAGCATTCCCAATAACTTCATCAGTCTTGTACTCAACTCATATACATTTTTATAAGGAATTTCCCCTGATATAATAAAGCTTTCTCCTTGAAATATTAGTGGCAATATTTGATATATTTAACCAATGAGAAGGAAATTTTTTTGCAATGGTTTTAATAGATTATAGAAATAACAATGATGCGTAAAGTGAATGATATCCAGAATAAAACCATAGGAAAACCGATGATTTTTCTCTGAAAAATGTTGTGACAATATCTGTGTCAATAAAAGTTGTTACATCCATAATTCCTAATATTATATTTACAAATAGTTATTTTTTATCAACATCAGAAGTTGAATAAGTTCCATCTGGGGAATGGATGGTAAAGTCTCTGAAGATGGACCAAATCCATTTTTCTTCTAGGCATGGATTTTCTCAACTGCTTGGGAAAGCTTTATCATGCCCTTGCGCTTCGGGACAACCATACAATGGCTGAAATAGTTAGAATTTCCTTCTACCTCTCATTGGAATAATTGGCACTTCAGCTTGAGAACACATCCATAGAAGGAGATGTAGGGTAATAGTTAAAAATTAGATGAATTCATTGTTTAATGATTAGGATTGTAAAGGACTAAAATGACTAGATGTATCCCCACAGTTTAATCATGTACCATCCACAAAATTCCAAAATAAGAACACCTACCAGTGTAACAAGCTTTTGACTCCTTCCTATCCCATATTTCTCATTTTCTATTCAAGGAATATTTGTTAATTTTACCAACATAAATAAGATAAAATAAGGTCATATTGTTGAGAGAATAACGTCATATGAATAACTTGAAACATCAATTTCTTTTTAGTTTTAGAAACCACGACCCAGCCCTCACAAATTCTAGACTATGTTTATAGTTTGGATCAATTTTTTCCTCAAGTTTCTTCCTTCGTGCCTCAATTTTAAATACCTTTTTTTGTCTAAATTTTCCAAAATTTGTCTAAATTTGTATTTGTTTCAACTTTCAAGTGAAGGAAGAAAAGGACCTAAAAATGAACCACTCCTACCAGAATCTAGATGATCAAAATATTTGATGAAATGTATGATACAAAATAAGTAGATATGGGGAATGAATAGACTATCTGGAAGCGAAATATATTGAAAATGTAGAATAGATGACTAACCTATAATTTATTTTCAATTCATGTTGGTTTTCACCCAACATTAATTGGTTAGAGCTTAATGCAGACTAAAAAGGAGAATTGTCATTTCCTTTATTGATATTGGAAGTACTCATAGCTTATTTGATGGGAAGATTATTCCCTTGGATAGGTTCCAATTTTTGTTTCGAACAAGTCTACCATGTCGTGGAAAACAAGGCTTAAGGGTATGAAATTACTTTGGAAAACCATGAGGTGACTTATAAATTTTATGTGCTTACATTAGAAGGTACTTATGAGGCTATGTGTGCTCAATGATTGAAGACTTTAAAAGTTTATGTGATAAATATATTTAAGATGCAAATGAAATTTGGAGTGGGGCATCAATGGATCACAAGATGAGGAATACATCTAGGTCCCAAAATATTATATTTTCCCATAAAATGAGTAAATTATTCACTAATCAATAACTTAGTTATATTTTATCAAAGGCTTGCATGGGGAGCCTAGCATGTTGAACCGAGAGAAAAAAGGAGTTGAAAAAACTGATTGATTCTTTTTTAGATGCATTTCAAGATGCACCCCATGGGCTACCACGTGAAAGATACCAACGACTGATTGTTGCTTCTATCCTCTATGCTGATTTTTCCTACACGCTCACCTTATTGGGTTTCCTTGCAACATGTCATGCAATAGCTAATAATAATAATTAACAATAAATAATTAATAATAAATATAAATATGATAAATTATATATTTTTATTATTATTAAAAGAAAATTTTAATTATTATTTTTTTAACGTTTTTTTTCTTTGAATTTTGGGCTAGAAATTTCCTTTAGATCTTAGAAATTTTCTCCCATTTTTATATCTGTGTTGGATCATATTCTCTTCATCTAAATCATCTTGATAATAAACCACATTGGATGGTTCGAAATGCGTCGAAAATTAATATTTTTATGTGTTGGATATACAAAACATATACTTTTAAGTATGTAATTACAATTTAGTAGTCTTAACTATATGGAAATATGTAATTATGCATTTCTGGTATTAAAATTCAACTATAAGTTTTAATGCACATTATACCATATGATGACCTCTCTACTACAGCCCCACATGACATATCTCGTTAAAAATATGTATATATAAGGGCACAATAATGTATGTACAATTACATAAGAATGGAAGAATATATACATTTTAGTATATAAAAATATAGATAATTAATGTAACATCAAATATATTATGTAAATACATATATTCCACACATAAAAATATATTATCGTATTTTTTATATATTCAATTCAAATACATTTTTTTAATAAACACAGTTCAACCACAAGAACCATATAAGGTTGCTTAAAGAATCTCTATACAAAAAAATTATAATTAATTTTTTGTTGGTAAGCTTTTGCAAACGATTTTCATTAATATAAGAAAGTATTACATTTATTACAAAAAGAATTCGACAGTTCAAAAAGACTCCCCTCGGAGACCATAGCTTCCACCAGGTGTACCAAAGACCCATCAATGCTACCAGTTAAAAAAAAAAACTGCAGTAAGACACTGAATCAAAAAGAGCCGACTTATGCGATCCAAACTTATCCATGGCAACCATGAGTAAAATTTACAAAATACTGAAGAGGATAAAAATAGTATAACCAAATTTGATATAAGAAACCAAGATTCATACTTTAGAGAACAAACAAAAAAGTATTGACCATTGAGCTGCTTGACGAAATAATGGTCGTCATCGTGAGTTCCACATCTACTACCACCTAAAAAGTAGAGTGCTGAAATAGTGAGGTCTGCATCAATATGAGATGATGTCAGGAGAAAGGGGAAAGTGAGTCTCCTAGCTGGGAGAACTAAAAATATGAGGAGATGCAGAGAATAAGGGAGCATTTAAGACCATGGGAGATTCATTGAGCTCCTACGATTCAGTGTCAGAGTCAGAAACCACATATTTCTCCACTCTTGTTTGTCTATATACAATGTCATCCAAGAAAAAGAAAATAATTCAAAGAATCTGCTTGATATTCTCTTACCTTGAATTTGTTTTATAGTTATCTACTTGCTTATCTCTAAGGACCATACGTAGTAGTGTTTCCATGTATTAATGCACTATAAGAGAGTGAAGAAAATAAATCTTCTGCTTCCTGAATCTACCTGGGTCACGTATCCATTTGAGGCACACACCCTAGCTTTGAATCTGATAAATATGTTGTATCACCAAATTCCTTTGACTTAAGGAGGAGAATTTCCCTCTTAACTTCAAGAGGGATGAATCAAAGTAATTTGACATAGACACCTATCCAAATAGCTGACGTCAGTGAAAATATGAACCACTTGTGCCACCTCTACAACTTCGTATTCTCTACCAATGAGACATAACGATAGATGGAAGTGATTATAACTAGCACCACAAATAAACAAAAAATTGATGCAAACGAAAAATAAAGTGGACTTGCACGACAAGAGAATTTGTACAAACCAAAAAATGATGTCACAAAAAGTATATAGTAAGGAAGGTTGACTATAACAACATGAATTGACTCAAACACTTGCAACCGGGGACCTTGTAATATCAAATGATACCTATGGAATATAATTATAGAACCCCCACTGAAAGGCTAAATGATACTAGAACCCCATTTAATTTTTATGGTATCTTATATCCTTGCAAAAATTACTTCAATATATTAGTATCATTGACAGTAATTGTAGATATAACATCAATAATATGTACATGAATATATGAGACGATTTGATTATAACCGAGGATCACAATTATGTACCTAAGTAGCTAACCATTGACGAATGGTTATGACCTTGGAGACATGACTCTTCAACACTAATTATTAGTTAATTAACATTCTTTATATTATATATATATATATATTATTCATAATATACTTTTAGGAATAAGAATTATCTCCTAGTTACATGCTTTAATACTTCCTTCGAACTAGAGAGGA
This sequence comes from Pinus albicaulis, assembly GCA_034641835.2. Taxonomy (NCBI): domain Eukaryota; kingdom Viridiplantae; phylum Streptophyta; class Pinopsida; order Pinales; family Pinaceae; genus Pinus; species Pinus albicaulis. The sequence goes on along the minus strand of JAXQQM020062017.1, from coordinate 29,487 downwards.
ATTTCCCTTATCCACATCTATCCACTACTATGCCATCATGTGCCATCGTTGCAACTCCTCTCATCTTTACTGAAGATTGAAATCATATTCCACTAAGAAAGGATTGAAAGAGGGTGGGTCTCAATACCTTTTCATCCTTGCCTAAAGGACAGAGGCAAGTCCTCATGTCCAAGGATATAACCCTTACTAGCCTTGATCCTTTAGTGATCAAGTTTTTGAGCATCATTCATCCTAGTCATAGGGAAAATAGTAGTGCCCAATGCGTCTGTTGGTTGTACTAATTAACCCCAACCACTTTTCTCGACACATTATCTATATGAGATGTACTTACCAAGAGTCCTAAACTACAAGGGTAAGATGTATGGTTGGGTATCCAAAGGGGATGGTAAAACACCCAACCTGTTATCATATAAAGTACTCCACAGGGGAAGGTGAGCCACTCACCCTATGTTGACATACTCGGATATGTAATCCAGAGGGGAATATGAACACCTCACCTTTTTTTCACATGCTATTTCCATAGGGGAAGTTGGCCCACTCACCCTCTGCTCATATAGCTCCAAGTAGTACGTTAGGCCCTCAGAAGCTCTTAGAGCTCAATGTTCAACCCACTCAAGATCCCTTGATATAGGGATGCTTCTCCTTGAAGGCTAAGAACTTTTCCTTCCCAAAGGATTTTTGAGTATATCAACAACCTGACCATCCATCCATGGGAGACTCATTTCTTCTCCCAAAAATATATATATGATGACACACAACCCACTAAATAGATTTTTTAAAATACATTGTCTTATAGATATCCATTCTAGCAACAATGATTTTAGCAATCATCTATTTCCTGTAAATCCAAGATACCAAATAAAAAATCATGTTAAATAAAATATTTAACTAACCTTACTCCCTCTCACTGAGGGAGACCAAAATCCTAATATTGTCTAATTCACGACGGTGCCCCAATGCCTGTTCTGCACATTTTTCTTTCATACAACCAAACTTTCTCGATTTTAAGGTGCATGTTGTAATAAAAATGATCCACCTCGTAGCTTTCCCATGATGATATCCAATAACCTAAATAATTACTAATCGGCATGCCATACTTTTGAAAGTTCACATCCATAGGGAGGTACTTTTCTATAATTACTAGGAGGGCTCAATAGAAAACTCCCTCTTAGACTCATGACATAAAATATTCCTCAATTTGTAACCATCAGTTCTACTCATCTTCTTCCAGACCCAAAGGTAGCTTCATAGTATGTGTTTAATTATAAACATCAAAAATTCATGCAAGGATCTTATCTTCTCTATGAAGCCTCTTCATCAATTAGGGAGACTTTAAATACATCCTTCTCGACAAAAATTAAAAAAATTTCATCTCTCTGGTGCACTTGTTGTTGCAATCAATGTAGGTCACATTGTATACACTATCATTGTCCATCTACTAACCGTGACCTAGCGATACAATTAAATATGAAAGCCATACTTTAACTTGTAAGCATGTTAATGAATATAATTTTTTAGCGTAAGGAGGTTTATAAAGTCTGCATACTATAGTTATCCAGACATCCTTTGTCCTTGTGACAATCACATTCTCCTTTTCCATATTAGACAATCCAATCATACAAATCTTTGGATAACAACACTAGTTACATAATATGCTTATTCTTTTGAGATTTCCATAGAGAGGATTACAGGAAGTAGTCCTTGGACTACTTAGACACATTGACATGTTATAACCACAATAGTATAACATAAAGATATTCCAAGCTATGTTAAGACAAACACATCATTAATAATATGAGATTCTATAATTAGAGGTCGATGGTTCCGACTCGTTTCCAAGGGAAAGGAAAAGAAGAGGAATTTAGTTTTTAAGTCACTTGGGAGGAGCACGATGATTAAACGATGGTCAACATATAGGGTTATTTGAGCATATAACATGAGAATAAGTAGAAGAAAAACCATCTACATCTGAAACAAAATGATTTGGCATCATCCAACCAACATATATTTTTTAGTCTCTCTCTTTCTCTATTATATCCTCTTCCATTATACTTCTTAAAAATTTTAATTCTCCACATCTTCCCCTTGCTTATGAAGAAGAAGGCATTGAAGGTGGGGGAGATGTTGGAGGGGCTAGTCAACTCACTCGACTAGCTGAGTCAAGTCAACGTATTAAATAATATATTGTAATTTTTCCAACTCTGTAGTCAAGTTGAATGACCAAGTCGGTCTGGTTAATTTTGTTGATATAGCTAATCCATTGTAATTTTCTATTAAGGGTAAAATTCTGTATGTACTCAAGTCTATGTACTATTTAGTTTTTTTTTTTAGGATACATTAATACAAGTGTTGATTTCATGGCTCTCTAGTACTCTATATCACTTTACTCTTCCATGTGTTGCATATTTTTATATATTTTACATGACATTACATCCTAATGGTAATAAATACATACTTCTCACTAAATTACAATAGAGCATTAATAAACCAAATCTTGTGCATATAGTGTATGGAATTCACAATAATATGTCCATATCCAATAATTTAATGTGGTGAAATTGTAATGATACATATCTAATGATATTCTTGTTGTTGTTAGCAAGGAAGTGTTAAAAGGTTTTAGTTTATTTATAGTATTAAAGATTTAATGGAAATTATAAAATTTCCTTAATTCAAATCATGATAAACAGAATACATGAATTGACATAGAGATCTTAGAGGTAGATTTATTAGAGATAGAACTTCCCCACAAACCACTCCATCTAATCCAACTCATGGGGCACTGATATGCACACGATCCGTTAATCCATATGTAGGTAGAATCACAAGATTAGGATAACAAAAAAAGGAAAAGCCAAAGAAGAATAAAGAATCATGAAGTATCTAGTCCACAAGAAATTGTCATACCTTCATCTTATCAAATGAATGAATAATTAATCATAGACTAACCATTAGAAATATCATTTAAAGATAATCTTATAAAAAAACCAACATATTCTATATCATTTGAAGAATATCTACTAGGTTGTATAGATAAAAAATAGGAAAAAAAAATGAATAAAAAGCACAGGAACATAAGTGTTCAAGACATTTTTAGATTTCCCATTTTGAATCCACTACACATATCCAGATAAAAAATATTCTACCACAAACATTACCTAGCTTCCATGGGATGAGAGCTAAAGATCCAATTTTCCTTTTTAATTTGTTAAATTATGTCATAGTTATAATTATTCTCTTTTCCAATTCTTCTTAACTATTCGTTTAATTGTGCTTAAATGTTCATTTTTATGTTGGTTTATGGGATTTAGAAACTAATACTATCAAATGTTTTGATCGATTGAGTCAAACAATTCTTGCAAATATCAAGAATATTGTGTAAATCAAGATTTATTAGAATAGATATTGAAAATGATAAAAAAAAATGTACACAAATATAAAGATTTCATTATAATGTAAAAATGACTAAGTTACAACATTTCAATTTAGATACACTTAAAATCCTTTTTGCTTCATAGTAATAGATTGAATGGGTATATGTACTTAATAATGAATATTATCTATAAAGTTTTCATTATTCAATTTAGATACACTTAAAAATCATTTTTGCTTCATAGGATTAGAGTGAATGGGTATATGTATTTAATGTTATGGGTAAAGTAGATGGGTCATAATTAGGTTATCAAGAGGTTTTTATTTATTAATCAAAAAATGACTAATAAAGTGAATAAAGTTGAAATTAGCAATTTATTGAAAATTTTCAAAACTCATACTTTTAATAGGATTAGATACATTGAAAATTAAGCAGAAAAGAGAGAATTGAAAATTAAATATAAATAAAAAACCAAGAAACATCCAAATTTTATACATATAATTATAACGATTATTCATTTTAAATTAAAAAAAATATTAATTTAGCTCGGATTAAAATAAAATGACATCCTTATAATACTTTGATTTCATATTCTATGATATAAAAATTTCGATATTTAGAAGTGTGAGTATTGTCCTGCTCCATTAAGGTGAAGTAAATAAACGTATACAGAAGAACAAGCCAGGACTTGTTCCTTGTATAGAGGGGAAGGATATTGGTATCTTGGTAGATGCCTTTGCATTAGCAAAAGATTAGTCACTTTGTAAAAGGTAGCTATATATTGGTATAGACTCTCCATACCAAGCAATGAAATTGAAATCTGAAAGTTCATTTTCGTATGTTCTTTGAAAATAAATCTCTCTTTCGTCTGTTTTTTTACCAGATTTAAAGAAGATTACCTAAGTTTACCGTTGTTTGGGCAAGTTTGTTGGATATTCGCACCCGTGTTTCCACAAAAACCATTGGAAAACGTTAAACATTATTTTATATTTATAGAAGTATAGCTTTGTTAAGACTCCGAAGCTAATTTTTATTAGTGCCGGGTTACTACATTTCTAGCTGAATGGTCAAATGGCCGGTGACCTGGTACATTTACGTAAACAAAACCATTATCAACTATTCTCGATGTTCAGAATTTCAAAGGCTGACCTTTCTAATGCATTACGTCTTTGACTGACCCATCAAATAAAAGTCTGTAACTTCCTAAATAAAACCATTGTCTCCAGAAACGTCGGTAGTCAGCCTCCTACATAAAACTATTTAATGTCTTAAACCGTGTACAACGTGCAAAATTAATGCCTAAAATCCTGATGAGAAACAAAGTTTGAATTCCATATCGAATAGACTTTCCAAACTTGGTATTTTGATTTTATTTGTCCCCACCGGCATGACTCGGACTATATCGAAATAGGGCTTAACATTACTTTAAGCTGTTTAACGTTATGACTATGGTAAATAATCAATTGTTTTATTTTATATTCAGAGGAATATTTTTCGTCATCCAATGAAATATTTTACCGCTTTATTGGCCTCATATTTAGACAATAAGGATACATCTTAATCAGTATCACTTTTGTAATTCATGCAATTGAAAACAGGCGGCCTGGATGGAAATGGAAATGGAAATGGTAGTTAGATCAATTATTAGAGCACAAATACGGATATAGTTGAAGAATAATTGCACAAATTTGCCAGGTTGAAAAAGAAAAACAATTAGAATTGACAATGAAACTGATTTATCAATATTGGATTGAGAATCAATATATAAAGCAATTAAGTTACGCTTAGTTGTACATGCAATAACTATGGATAGTTATTTATCTAAATGAAGCTAAGTGTGCTTTATGTTCTGCTAATGTGCACATGCACCACATGCAAGCATTATAGTTAACTCACTAAAGCCAAGTGCACACCACATGTAAGCATTTGAGTTAACTAACTAAAGACAAGTGCACATTGCATGCAATCTCTAGAGTTGAAGTAAAGCTAATCTAGGTTAACTATGCGCATCTACAACACTCGAGTTAACTAGCTAAAGACAAGTGCACATTGCATGCAATCTCTAAAGTTGAACTAAAGCTAATCTAGGTGCATGTACACCAACATCTCCCCTTAAGCACAACTTAGGTGAGTGTGATGCAAAATGAATGAATCTCGGCAACACGACCATTTTGGGTACCCATATACAATGCATTAAAAGAGGAAAGAGGGAAAACCTAGTGGGAAGAAAAACCCCCCTCAAAATATAATGCAAAAGTAGGGGAAAGACAACTGCTAGGCAGTTGTGTCCTTCACCCTGAGACTATCTCACAGGAATAAAAACTTTTGCTCAGTGAAAGTCTTGGTGAAGATATTAGCAGTTTTCTCGGAACTCGGACAATACTGAAGATGGATGGTCCCATCATGGATGTGGAGGAATAAGTTTCATTTTTGGAAGTAGAGGTATCAACTCCCATGTTTGGATCAAGGACCGAATTTCCTTATAGATGGTTGCATTCCAATATGGATTCCCTGTAACTTTGTCATGCATTTGACGATCAGATCCATGTAACCTATATGCATGCATGAGAATGGTTGTCTCTAAGGATACATGCATGTGCATGTGTGGCTTTAGAGATGCCTTTTTGGATGCATGCATGAGCATACATGGTGTTATAAAATCCTCCTTAGGTGCATGCATGGGCATGTATGGATTTGCGACTAAGATTGAATGTGGGGCATCATTAAATTGAGACTTCGTCAGATCTACATCATCAATATCATCAATAGAAGAGGAATCAAAGTCCTCTTCTATGCTTTTGAAAGTAGTGTCTTCATCACTAGCAGAGGAAGATATTTCCTCGTGTGCAATTTCTTTGTTATTTGATAAGATAAAATTCCCATCTACAAAATGTTCATTAACGATAGAAGAAGCAGAGTCTTCTTGTTCAACATTGTCTTGAGAATATTTCTCCACATTATTGGAGTCTTCACCACTTTCATGACTGCTATAATAACTCGATTTCTTTGCCTCCAAATGGTGTTATTCTAGATCATTTTCATTACCATATAATCCTTTCAATGTAGTCCAAATTTCATGTGGTGATTCAATACTTATGATCTCATAAAGAATATCACGAGACAACGATAGACACAATCTTCCATAAGCCATGTCAGATCTGTTAAGCCAATCTGAATTCTCATCCTCTAAGATTGGTTTTGTCTCAATTCCCATGACTATTTGGTACAAGCCTTTGCTCCTAAGATGAAGCAAAATCATTGGCTTCCATTCATGGTAATTGTATGGAGTCAGAATTATTGAAGATGAGAACTCCATTGCGGCAAATTCTCTAATATTTGGATTTGCAAATCAAATCTTCGAACAATTTCCAATTCTACACTCTTCAAACCTACAAAAAAGTTGTTCATGCAACTTCTCCAAACCCTTGTAGCTCTGATACCATGTAAAATTATTATAGCACAAATATGGATCTAGTTGAAGAATAATTGCACAAATTTTCGAGGTTGAAAAAGAAAAACAATTAGAATTGAGAATGAAATTGATTCATCAATATTGGCTTGAGAATCAATATATAAAGCAATTAAGTTAAGCTTAGTTGTACATGCAATAACTATGGATATTTATTTAGTTAAGTGAAGCTAAGTGTGCTTTATGTTCTGCTAATGTACACATGCACCACATGCAAGCATTATAGTTAACTCACTAAAGCCAAGTGCACACCACATGTAAGCACTTGAGTTAACGAGCTAAAGACGGGTGCACATTGAATGCAATCTCTAGAGTTGAATTAAAGCTAATCTAGGTTAACTATGTGCATCTACATCACTCGAGTTAACTAGCTAAAGACAAGTGCACATTGCATGCAATCTCTAGAGTTGAACTAAAGCTAATCTAGGTGCATGTACACCAACAGACTTGTTTATTATCAGACCTTTCTGGACCACATTCACAATTCAACTTCATAATCAAGCAATTGCATTCACAATTCAGCTTCATAATCAAGCGAGCACACCTCAAATAAGTGTGATGCTTGTTACCTGTTAATAAAACCTGTTACCAGTTAATGTTACCGGTTAATGCTGGTTGTATGGAACCATGGAAATATGGAAGCAAAGTAGGTGTTTGTTGGATGGAACCTTGGCTGTATGGAAACACAATAGCTCGTGAATGCTGAATAGCTCAGAATTTTTAGCGAAAGCACTTATTCCTTTATTGGTATTGCAACAAATTTCACTTATTCTTGCAGTACTTATTCCTCAAGCGAGTTGCAATGGAGTTGCAATGGAGTTGGAGGGATCTTGGTAAGTACAAAGATTAAATTTCCCCTACAAATCAATTTGATGTCAATTTCAAATTAAAAGAATCAAGGGAAGGAAAGCAACACAAAACAATCCCATTAATTGAATTATTTCAACATTGTGAGGTCATCAATATTGAAATCCTCAAGCCTCTGATTCTAGTCTCACATATCCTCTACTAACAAATAGCCACATATCCTCTACTAACAAATATCTTCCTGGATACCCAACAAGTACTCCCCACTTACCGGGTTTTATAGTATGTCCATCCTAACACGTCGAATTAGAGTGGCCGCCGTGTTGAGGAAGCAAGATAGCTTCAAGATAGCTTCAGAGTACCATGCCTCCATTTTTGAGCCCTTACTGTTGCAACCTCCAAGCTCTCTAAACTTTGGAGCTATTAAGCTGATTGTGATTTGAAGAGAACATTAAAGAACATTTTTACATCGTTACTGAAATTAGGTTAGCATTAAATTTCTTTGTAATAATTTATGTGAGAGTTCTTGACAAAAAAAACTAGAAACATGTATTTATTCTATGTCATGGCTTGCAGGCTACAATATACAAGCTTCTGAGCCAAGAAAATAAGCAAATAATTAAATAAATGGCTTGCTTGGTTTACCTTCAGACGAAGGTTGCGAGTTGAACGTCTTCCTCAAATATTTAAAGCTCAAACAACTACTTCACAGGATATTTAAAGCTCAAATATTGGCCTCAAATGATTCTCTGATTCACTGGATGAAAACACCAAGAAATTGACAATCTTGTCGCCTTTGGTTGACAAATTTGATAGATCCTGTTTAGGCTTGACTCTTATGCCTCTACCACCAAAAATATGATGTCTTTCTGAAGCTAAAGAGACGACAACCTCACATATTGGCATATGGAGATTGCTGGATTTCCGGTACTTGGCTCCAACCCCATTCTAAGCACCCATAGAAATTGTTTCCTTCTACCCACTAACCCCGAGCCAAGTTCTGTGATTTGGGAGATCGACGGGGCCGATCTGCTACCGATTGGCAGGTTGCAAGTCCAACAATTTTAGGCACTGATTTTCTATGTGGCGGTCGTCATTAGAGTTCTTCGGCACCTTTAAGGCACTGAAGCACACCATCGACATGGAGGGAAGAAAGAGGGGTCCAATTGGGTATACGGAAGGAAATCCTGCCATCATTTTACGGCTTTGGAGAGCTTCGAGAGTTCTTTTAATGCGTAGGTGCATTCGCGAAGCAATCCTACTATCATTTTTAACGAAAGACAATCCTAGTATAAAATAGATAAACTGAACACCTATGATACATGCAGATTTTCTAAAGTTACTTTTCACCCTCTATCTCAAACAAACATTTTGTTTCAACAAACTAAAAAAATATATAATAAGTGCCTACATAGTTTTTTTAACATGAGGCTATTTTCATTTTTCTGATTCACCTACAACTAAAAGACCCCATAACATTCTTCTAGCTTTATTTTTAATTATTTATATCATGTAAAACATTCTTCTAGCTTCATTTTTAATTATTTATATCATATTTAATCTTTAATTTGCATGACATGTCTTATTCGATTAATTACTTTTTAAAGTCCTACCTATTCCTTTACTTGATTATTCCTAGACTAAATATCAGAAATTTTCGGTAAAAATCACATATAAGACGTGTTTCGAAATTTCTTTTTTGGTAAATTAGACTATTTCTATTAGATAAGCATATGGTACAACATGGATTACAATCACAAGAGGCTAGATAGCACAGAACTGGAAATGAGGAATAGTCAATCTCGGTCCAGCTAATTAGCCCAGAGAGAAGCAAGATAGCCTAGAGAGAAGAAAAAGGTACAAAAAGAAAATAAGGGAGGTAAAAGACTAACTCAGGAGTCTACCAAGTGTGGGTTGAGTCCTTGGGCTCCTTATCTGAATCTATGTATGAGGCTTCATTAGATCGTTTGTGAGCACTTGAGGGATCGGTGGGCCCTCAAGGGTATCCCAAGGTCATGCCCTTTTCCAGCTTTTGGAATTTGATTTACGGATGCTCCTCTTCTTTTGAGAAAGGAACAAGGAGTAGGAGTTCTGAAGGTGTCATGTTTGATGGCAGTGACATCAGAAGGTGGTGTTATCATAGTCTAGGGTTTGAGTCCAGTGGAAGTCTCTCACTTTTAAATTGATTTGATCTGGCAGACCTTGATCTGGAAGGCCTCTGTTGATGTCTATTTCAGTGCAAATTCTGTCGTAGGTTTATATGCCTGATTCTCCCCTAGAGGTATCCGTTGCCAGAAAGCATCCAAGGGTGTTTCCAATTCCTTGAAAGATAGAGTAGTGCCATAGAAGAACCAGTAAGTTCAAAATCTTGACCCATATAAGAAGCTTGGTAATGACAGTTATGGAGGGGTCAAAGTATGGCAACCATGTTGTGAGGAATAGCCCAGCTTTTCCCCAGAACGAAGGTCCTTTTGTTAAGGCGTTTTGATAATCCTCATCGAAAGCAAACAAAACTATGAAAAAACCTTTTGAACATAAGAATATGCTGTTGTTATTGGTCCAAGTAGAGTGAACCATTGATAGAGATCTGCTGAGCGTGGCCATACTCTGTTGAAGCGGAAAATAATGGTTTTTTCTACATATAACTGAAACTGGTCATTCAGTACCGGGTGGGAGAGTTTCACCGCTGGTATGTCCTCTATTTTATCCACTAAAAATGGCTTGGGAGCCTCAGGAGGATTGGCTGCTTTCTTGAGCTGTTGTGCATGGAAAATATCCTTGAAGCTTGAGACTATTCTCGAACTGTTTACCATGTAGAAGAGTCGCTGCAGGGCAGAAGGGATCCTCAGCTTAAGCTCTAGGGTCTGCGCAGGGTTTTGCTGTTGAAAAGTACTATTTGGATCTAGAAAGAGGGAGACAAGTTTCCATTTTAGAGAGCTTCGCAGTGGAGCGAGGGTCCGATGAGGGTATGAGGATAGCTGAGGATGTCAGACTTTTCCTTACTATCCTCGAGGCCATGGTGGGGCTTGATGTCGACTGAGTGAACATTCGCATGGATCAGATATTTCAGTTTTAACCTCTCTCTTGTTGGTGGATGCATCCAAGAGAAACCAGATCTGGTTAAGCAGTGAAGGCTTTATTGATCTTCCGGCTTGCGGATCCAATAGGCAAAGCATCCTCAGGGCGAGGGCGGTGGTTGTTGGAGCGTCTGCATTTTTGCATCTATAGGCAACAACTGCCGTGGAAGTTGCTTTCATGCATTGGCTCGAAGCTTTCATGCATTGTAACAAAGGGTGGGCTGCGAGCGCATTGACAGCGTCGGCAGATGCGCAGATGTTCTGAAATGCCTGATCCAACTCACGCGGCCGGGTCAGACTCCTGTCGCTGCATTTGAACTAGGCCTTGTGTCGGCGGACTCCTCGAAGTAGATGGCCTCTGAGCTTGGAGGAACCCTCGCGAACTGTTGTTGTTGCGTTTGAACCAGGCACTATGGGGGCGACGAACTCCTTGAAGGTGATGGCGGCAGAGCTTAGAGTAACCCTAGTATTCTCCATTTTCCGGTTCTCAATAGGTGTATAATAAATTATGTTAAATTAATTTAATAATTAAATTTAATGATAATATTTTTCGTGGTTCTAAAAACTTTATTATTGCCAATAACTTCCAAGAATTGTGTTATCGCTAATGTTTTCAACAATTTTGGCAATATGTTTAGTGTTGCGTCTCATGGTTGTAGAAAGCTTTATATATATATATATATATAAATATTTTAATATATATTACATAACAAAGATCCTACATTCAATGACAAAGTCCTCATTCATTGAAAAGGAAAATAATGTTTTCTAACTATTAATGGGGTCGCATCATGTTAGGCATAAAAAGTAATGAAATTGCTACTCACAAGGATTTAGAATATGTCTCCACTCAAATGCAACGAGTCACAGTCAATGCACTCAGACAATTAATCCATATTACTACATAAAGTATGACTCGGAGCAATTGATATAAGGTTGCTCCGATATAAGGTTCACTAATATTTACATTGTTGAAGATTCTATACATTAGTTGTGTCATTAAAGTTTGCCCCCTGTTTTGTGTTTTTTCTGTAATTCAGATGTGTACTCTCAATATGCCAATCATAATTCCTGGTACGACAATCTTAGCTCTATTATAATTTGTGGATTGTATGTTCAAAACAGAGCTAGGCAACTTTGACTGGCTTCATCATAATTCCTGGTACGACAATTTTAGCTCTATTATTATTTGTGGATTGTATGTTCAAAGCAGAACTAAGTAACTTTGACCGTCTTCATAATCTCTAGCACCGTACCTTATTTTCTGTGTACTCTAGTGGCGGGTACTTCCTCCTTGGCAGTCTCCCTGGTTTATGTGGCAATTCCTACGTATGTTCCTTGCGGTTTGAACTACATCGTTCATCTTACTACACTATCATATACAATTATAAACAGAAATACGCTGAAAGCATTTTGAATATAAACGGAAGGTGATGCTGGCGTTTTAAAGCCTGTTTTTTAATACCATAATTCTCTTTTATTGTTTGAATTTACTCATTAAATGTCTCTTGAGACCGAATGCAATTTCGTTGACGACGGTTTTTTCTCATTTGAATGTGATATAATTTTTACAGACTCCTTTTCTCCAGGCGATAGATATTGATTTGCGAAAACATAAACAGGGTCAGGGCTCCCGTGTTTGACTACCGCTCAGGGATGGAATGTGACGGGCATTTTGCACGCCATTAACCATTTTACACGTATTTGCAGGTTAGAATATATTGCTGTTTTTCTATTTTCTATTTATTAAAATTTTCTATTTTTCATTTATTAAAATATTCATTACCACTTCTTTCTTAAATATTACTAGGTTCGAGAATTATTTATATTATTACTAGGTTCTTATATAATATTTTTCTATTAGCTGTTTTTTAAATGTTAGTATAATTACAACTACAACTGCATTCAAACACTAATAAAGAATATGCAAATCTTAACTTGTTTTGTGCTGCTAAATTCCAATTACAGAAAAACTAACTCATTTCCAAAAAAAATCAGTTTCAAATTTCAATGGTGAGTTTCTACACCCATCATATCAAACTTCAATGGTGAGTTGCTACACGCAGACTCAAGCAGCAGGGGTGAATCGGTGCCGAAATTTCAATGGTGAGTTGCTGCACATAGGGTGTGAATCAGTGTCGAAATTTCAATGGTGAGTTGCTGCACGCAGGGTGAATCAGTGCCGCCATTTCTATGAGCTTGGAGCTTGGGGCATGTAGCATGGTAAGTCCAAAGTCCAACACACTTGCATTCTCAATGCCCAGTAATTTAATTTTCATAGAAGTTATAAGGAATGAACATTAGAAATTAGAACGTAAAATCTTCATGAAATATTTTGGTTGGACATTTTTCACCAAATTCATTGCCATTTTTCACTTAATCTGGAATTGGGTTTTGAATTTTAGATAAAATATTCATATTATGTCTCTCAACTATACAAGGAGCTTTCAAAAATAATTTCCGATAATTTATTCAATAGGATTTACAAATAGTTTAAGTTTATTTAATGCCATTAATTTATTTAACTGAAATTACAGATAATCAAATTTAAAGCTTATTCAATTGGATTTACAAATAGTTTAAATTTAACTAGATTTACAAATAGTTTAAATACTTATAGGGTGATCTTGCATCCTACCTTCTTGAAATTAGCTAAGTCCTCTTCTTTGAAAGCAACAAATTAAATGGGTAGGATGTGTCAAGGTAAGATATTTAACATGCGCACCACCTAACGATAAAAGTTCTCAGACTTATTTTTTCCACAAATATCATATATGGACATGTTGTTTTTTTCTCTTAAAAATATAATAGATTGGATATATACGGATTTTTTTTATTTTATATTTTATTTTAAACAATGTAATGGATATTTAAAAACTCTATAGCTTCTAAACAAAGAGAAAAAAAAAAAAACCTATGCACATCACATTACTTTCTTGACTAGTTCTATTTTTTTTATTCAATTAAATATCATTTTTTTATAAATTTGAAGGTAAAATCAATAATTACATGCTAAGAAATAACATTAAATTTAAGTTTTTTTAAAGTGATAAATATCTATTTTCATTTCATTTCATTTAATTTTATGTTAAAGGAAGAGATTGGAGAAGACTAGATTTGCAAGGTTATAAATAGTTGTAGTTGTTTTCTTACATAGTTTTCCTTTTCCCAATGAATGAAAGTGTGCAAAGAGTTAATTTTAGTTTTGGATTGTGGTTGGTATTTGAAAACTGAAAACGTCCATGTTGTTTTAAACTTGGTAGATGGTCAATTTTAGTTTTTCTTTGTGTGATTTTCTCTAGGGTGACGCAGAAGACTCCCCACAAATTGGATTTGGGGTTTTCTGGCCACATAAAGGAGGAGGACAATTGAAAACTAACGCTGAACCACCAATATTTCCTTCTCACAAAAGCTACTAGTAGGTGATCTCTAATTTTTAAGTTTAGTTTTAATTATTTAAATGAAATATGGTGCATTTAATGGTTTGTTTTTTTAACTTGGTGGAAGAATTTTTTCCTTATTTTAGAAACCAAACACATGCTGCCAATTTCTTCTAGTAAATTATGTGGCCTATCATTTAGAAATTTTCTTATTGTGTTTTTTTTATTTATTATAAGTGCAGTTTATTTTTCAAAATTATTTGAATTTTAGTTGAACATTTCAATGCAATTCTAGTTAAACATCACCAATGACGGGCACAATTTTAAAATAATGTTTCTTGAAGGACAACATAATGACCCAAAATGTTAAAAAAAATTCTGTGACGGATAAAGAGAAATCCAAATTCCAACCCTGCTACCGCTCCACCAAAACATGAGACAAATGCAACAATTCTAATTTCGAATAAAATATAATGTAAATTCTTCATATGTTCTCATCTATGGAATGTTTTTTTTTTTTTTTAATGTTCAAACTAATTTGGAATAGAATATAATGTACATTCTGCCTAGGTTTTCATCCCTGGAATGATTGGAATGATTTGTATGTGTTGCTTTTCAATGAACAAAGTAATAACCCGGAATAGATTTTTGAGTCTAGAGGCTCATGAGTAAACAAAATATTAACTTACAATAGATTATTGAGTATAGAAGCTTATGATTATTGAGTCCAGAGGCGTATTCAATAGTTCAAGAGTAAGAGTGATGTGTAATGTACTTGGAGTTGATAATAGTCTTTTTTTTTTTTTTTAATAAAAATTAAATATTTTTTAAAAAGAAAATTAATGTTGATAAACATAAATATGTGATGCATGTTTAGTTAGTTGTTCATATGACTTAGTAAAATGTAATCTAAAATAATTAGAAGCAAATAAGTGTGAATAAGATATATAAACTTTATTCATTTCAATACTTATTTTAATAAATTATTTGAAGATTTATGTTAACTATTTTATGTCAATATCATTTATAGCCTTCATAGTTAAAATATTCAATGTAAATTATTAATAAAATGTTTTAATAAAATTAATATGGGATAAATAAATGCTGTAATATGCAAACTATATTATTGATAAAATAGATTACACACATTTATACAAGAATTAGTCTCAAGATAGGAAATCTATCTTGGACGTACAATAAGTTGGTTGAGGGAATATCTCAACCTCACACCAAATAAGGAAACTAGATTTAGCTAACCTAGGAAATAGGAACAGACTCTATTCATAGAGAGTCACAACTGGACAAGTAGGAATTACACATTCTAACACACCCCCTTAATGACTACTTGTCTCGATATCACTTCGCAAAATCTAGTTGTGATCAAACATAACAAAAAATATGTCGACGTCCATATAAAGGAGCAACCATAAAGCTGGATTATGTGCTAATTTGATAGCACTCTGATTATCACAATTGATACATGTTGAACCACTTTGCGCCTCTTCAAGATCTGCAAGAATTCTCCGCAACCAAATAGCTTCACAGGTGGCATTGGTCAAAGCTTTGTACTCTGATTCTGTTGATGATAAAGAAACAGTTGGCTGTTTCTTACTACTCCAAGATACGACCCCTGATCCAACATGAAATGCATAGCCAGAGGTAGATTGTCTGTCATCTGGATTTCCTGCCCAATCTGAATCAGAAAAACCTGTCAGTGCAACATCAGATTCATCAGTATACATAATACCTAAATTCACTGTTCCCTTTAAGTATCAGAGAACTTTCTTTGCAGCATTCCAGTGATTTCCTGAAGGCTTAGCCATGAATTGACTAAGAATACTGACTGAGTATGCAATGTATGGTCTGGTAGTGGTGAGATAGTTCAAACTTCCCACTAACTGACGATATAATGTTCCATCTGCCTCTTTCGTTCCATCTTCTTTGTACAACTTTGCATTCTGTTCTAAGGGAGTTGGCATAGCTTTGCAATCAGTCATATTGAATTTTTTAAGAATTTCCTTTGTATATTTGCTTTGAGTGATCAAAGTTTTACCAGGCTCTCTCCATACCTCAATTCCTAAACAGTAATGCAATTCACCCAAATCTTTCATTTCAAATTCTTGTGACAACTGAACTTTAATTTCTTCAATTAACTTGTGAGCACTCCCTGTGATTATGAGATCATCCACATACAAAGATATTAAAGCAACATTTCCTTTTCCATCTTTCTTAACATAGAAGTTAGGATCATTTTTGCTTTTCACAAATCCATTCTGAAGAAAGAAGGTATCAATCTTTACATACCATGATCTCGGTGCCTGTTTCAAACCATACAATGCCTGTCTTAACCTGCAAACCAGATGCTCCTGTCCCTGTTTGACAAACCCTTCAGGTTGAACCAAATAAACTTCTTCCTTTAAATCACCATTTAGAAAAGCAGATTTGACATCAAATTGATGTATATTCCAATTATGTTTTGTGGCTAAGGCAATCAGTAATCTAATTGTATTCAACTTAGCTACTGGTGCAAAAGTGTCTTCATAATCAATTCCCTCTTTTTGAGCATATCCTTTTGCTACTAATCTTGCCTTAAATTTATCAATTGTACCATCTGCTTTAAATTTCAATTTGTACAACCATTTGCTTCCAATTGGAACTTTATTTTTAGGAAGTTCCACTAATTCCCATGTTTGATTTTTCATAAGAGAAGCATACTCATCATTCATAGCATTAATCCATGGTTCATGTTGTTTAGCATGCTCATAATCAATTGGTTCTTCAACATTCATTATATTAGACATTAAGGCATAGTCTCTATACCTTGCAGGAAGCTGAGTCTGTCGGGACGACCTTCTTGGTGCTTCAATGCATGTGGGTGTTCCATCCATGATTCGTCGGCTTTGAGGTGAATCACCCCCTTGTGATGACTCACTGCTGATAGATGTGCTCATACTGCTGCTATCATCCTGATCCTGTACCCGTACCTGTACCTGTTCCTGTTCCTGCTTAATCAAAGTATCAAGTTTGACATGTGCATCATTAGATATATGCCATGCATCAGTCTTTGTATTACTTTTATCAGCCTGCTCATGAAACAGCACATCACGACTTGCAAATAGTTTATGGGAATTTGGATCAAACAATTTATAGGCTTTCTGATCCGCACAATACCCAATGAAAACACACTTGATTGACTTGGCATCAAGTTTTCTTCTGTTAGCCTTAGGAATATGAGCAAAAGCAGTACATCCAAAGACTCTGAAATGACTCACATCAGGTTTATAACCATGAAGAACCTCAAAAGGAGTTTGAAAAACTAATTGCTTAGTGGGACATCGATTCTTCAAATAAACAACAGTGTTAATGGCTTCTGCCCAGAAACCATTAGAGATGTTCTTACCTTGCAGCATACTACGAGCAGATTCCACCAAGGTTCTATTCCATCGCTCATCAACACCATTTTGCTGAGGGGTATGTGGTACTGTGAACTGTTGTTTAATCCCATTAGCTTTACAATAGCTGATAAATGAATTTGACTTATATTCACCCCCTTGATCAGATCTGAGTATTTTAATGTACTTACCTGTTTGTTTTTCAACCATAGTTCGAAACTCTTTAAAATACTCAAATATATCACTCTTCCTTCGAATGAAATAGACCCAGGTATACTTAGATCTTTTGAATATTTAGATCTTTGAATTTCGTCATTACTGCTCACAACAATGGCTAATCCTCTTGCCGATTCATACTTAAATGAATCCACTAAACTTGATGGTGAAAATTATGTAAATTGGAAATTTAAGCTGATCACAGTACTGGAGGCATACAATCTCTGGACGATTGTCAAAGGTGACAAGCCCAAGCCTCAACCTCCTGCTGCCACTCAAGATTGGGATAAGCGTGAAATGAAAGCAAAGGTGCTGCTACGCATGTCAGTGAAGGACAATATTATTCCTCACATTCGGGACTGTGAAACTTCAAAGGCGACATGGGACACTCTTAAAGGTTTGTATGAAACTACTAATGCAAACCGTATTTTATTTTTAAAAACAAAGCTGCTATCTATTAAAATGGAAGCCAATGAGAGCATTAGCAACTTTGTTTCCCGAATTAAAGACTTGAGTGATAAACTAGGTGATATTGGTGAAAAGGTGTCTAGTACAGACTTGGTAACTGTTGCTTTAAAGGGGTTAGTCCCAGACTATAAAGTATTTATTTCAGCTCTCTGATTGACAGAGCACATCCTACATTTGAAAGAATTGGTGGAATTCTTCTTCAAAGAAGAAAGAAACGAATGAAAAATTTTGAGCTGGAGTCAAATAGGTTAAGCCAACCATTATCACTGCATACATGTACCTGTATCTACAGATCCCCCTCCAATGTGGGTTCTATCGGATGACCCGTAACCATGCTCTTCCTTCATCGGGGTTTTATCGGATGACCCGTAACCATGCTCTTCTTTCATCGGGGTTTTATCGGATGACCCGTAACCATGCTCTTCCTGGGTTTTATCGGATGACCCGTAACCATGCTCTTCATCAGTGAAAAACACTGACATGGACCTGTTTCCAGTCTGCTTCACTATTATACGTGGTTTTTAGCTGACCACAAACTGACACTGCAAAATGGTTTCTGGCTGACCATGAACCTGTAGTTACAAAGTGGTTTTGAGATGACCACGAACTTTTACAGGGATACACATGCCTTTATAAGGCTTACATACTCCATATCTTGGCATTACCAGGTACATAAAATGACCACTACAAAACCATCCTAGACTTGCTTACTAAGAAATGTATGTGACCATCATCAAAAATCTATTCCATAAACTCACACAAATTCTATTGTCCATCATCACCTAATTTCCAGTGCCGCTTTTGAACAAAATTAATATTTTCCACACTTCAACCTTAGTACCCACCACGGAGTCTCTTTGCATCATTTTTGTAATATAATTGTTCTTTTGGATTCACGTGAATGATTTGTTAGAGTAGCTAATTCTAACAAAACCACTCCATTGAGTTAGCTAGACTCAATGCTTCTAATTCCAAAAACAAAATACCATTATTTGTTTTATTTGGAGTTTATAAACATGCTATCGTAACCAAAATTGCATTTTTGTGTTGAGTTGATCCAGCGCAATGTATTTTCCTTACCAAACTCCAAGTAAATTTAGAAAATTTACTTTTCATATTTTATCTTACCGTGACAGAAGAAAGCTGCTTGTTCCAACCGAACATGGAGATTTAAAAAAACCGGATGGCAGTCCATCCCTTGAAATTATCCTATTAGTTATAACACATGTTATGCTATCTCCTGATATTGATCGAAGTGCTTTTCCATGGACGATTTCATGCATCATCCATGGCATGTAAATCCAAAACTCCAGCACCAAACTCGCCTCTGATTTCGGGAGTCGTGAACACGTCGATCGCAACCCCAGGGGCAGTGAAAGCCTCCAATCCAGACTCGCCACCAAGGTTCATGCTTCTTAACATCTTAAACAATTTCAACTTTCCTCCACACTGCTTCCACGGTCACATCTGACTGCCGCAACATGATCTTCTCGAGAGGCCATAAAATTTCTTTGCCCCGGTGGTTCAAGAACGTTGAATCTGCCCAATAAAAAATGCCGTCAACACAATTATACAAAGACTGAATAAGCTTTGATTAGCAGATTCGGTTTGTTTCTGTAGAGTAGTGAGGCAGTGCAACCATTTAACTATAATCAGGGCTCCTCTGGATACAGTAAATGCGATTGTCGTTTACGGCAGCAGCCGTTGTTTATTGAAATCGGATGTCGACTCTAGCTTTACGTAGCACGACTCCCTTCAGCGGCCAACGTCTTACAGGCTCTGCTCTTGACTTTAACCGACCTGCGTCCAATCTACGAAGAAGATTGTGGAGACACCGCCCACCTGCTGCCACCGTGCAGTCTTTCACATTCGTAACTTCACGCAGGTCGAGCAAATTGCTGAACACAGCAATCGAATTGCTGGACACGCGAGGGGGGCAACGGATTTGGATCCAAGGCGTTTCACCAACGTTCAGCCTTGACGCCAATTGTTGAACAACGTTCAACCTTTACGCAGATCGTTGACACCACTCACGCAGCTGGATTTCCACGCGCTGGCTTGAATAGCTACTCACGCACCAAAAAAACTTTAAATGAATACTCCACACGCAGCGCACGAACCTGGATCTCAACGCAGAGGGGATGGACAGTATGATTACCAATCCAACCACAATCTGACGCCAACGTCTTTATTCCCTGTTGAAGGTAGGGTCCTCTGTCTCAATCACAAATAAATCTGTAATATAGCAGAAAACTATATTATTAATCAAATATATTACACACATTTATACAAGAATTAGTCTCAAGATAGGAAACCTATCTTAGACGTACAATAAGTTGGTTGAGAGAATATCTCAACCTCACACCAAATAAGGAAACTAGTTTTAGCTAACCTAGGCAATAGGAACAGACTCTATTCATAGAGAGTCACAACTGGACAAGTAGGAATTACACATTCTAACAGATATACTTAAAAATATATTAATAATAAAAAGTCATTTTAATGTGTCTTGATAAAGTGTCTCAATGCACACAGTTTGGTCTCTTTTTAGGTATATGTTTTTGAAAGTCCAACAAATATTTTTTGGACTTACAAATTTAAATTATGTACTCTATATAACATTGAAAAATACAATTTAAACAATAAAAATTGAAACATTGTATTTTTCACTCTAAAAAAAATTACATGTAAAAATATTAATTACTCTAAACAACTTGTATTACATCAATGCTTAAAATAAATTTATACTAATACAATAAGATTGATTTATAATGCAATAAGATTTATAATGGTAAAAAGAATAAGAAAAAACTTAACCTATACCATATTTACAAACTCAATATTTATAGACTCAATAGAAAGAAATAGTCATTTAATCATAGATTAAGAGTATTAAGATACTTAGAGTATTAAAAAGTGTAGCTAGAAGGCAATGTACTGATAGTATATAAAAAAAATTATTTTTAGAGGAATCTATTGAAGTAGGTTTCATGAATTTGGAAGAAATTTACAAACAAGCTTCTCAGTTAATAGTGGCTTGGGAGATATCCTTGGCTGCTAACTTTTCAAATTTTAAAGAAAAATACATCTATCCGGTAAAGCGTGTACTTAATGGGTTCAACATGATATCAATAATTTCCCATAGGAATTTTTTTTTAGTGAAAGTAGTGATTCAAGAGAAAATTTAGAAGAGCTTTCCTTGGGTTCTTTTTTATGGGGGCGGTACAAAAAGATCCTTTCCTATGTGGTTTAATGGTAGGTTTCGTTGGGTGTTAGGCTCAAGTAACACCTCTCAGTTTAATGGTAAGTTTCGTTAGGTGTGGGTCAAACCCACGAGATGGAGGACTAAATCTTGTGAGTATATGGCACTGTTGCTCTTGGCTAGAAGAGTAGCGACCCCACATAGTGAATCTCGCCTCTTGTTGAGGCATAAGTTAATTGCTATTATGTGGCACCAAGTTGTTTGCACCTAGCCTAGGTTTATAGTGGCGGCCACGTTAGGATTTGATCCTGGGCACTTGTTAAGAATAACTAAAAAGAAAAAAGAAAGATCCTTTCCTATGTGGAGGGAAGGTATTTTATTATTTGTAAATAATTATGTTATTGAATTTAGGGTGGTATTCTTAAAAGATTTAAATAATTATATAAATCGATGGAACTAAAATTAGTATTGTTAATGAAAAATGAAAAAAAATGAAATACAAAACAAATATATATAATTAGGGAATATATTTTATTCTTTGTAAATAATTATTTTATTGAATTTAGAGTGGTATTCTTAAAAGATTTAAATAATTATATAAATCAATGGAACTAAAATTAGTATTGTTAATGAGAAATGAAAAAAAATGAAATTTATTATCGAATAGTAAAAAGTAAATAAATATATCACAATGTGTTTGGAAGTGATATTTGTAAAAGAATTAAAGAATTATATAAATTGATGGAACTAATCAAATAATTATATAAATTGATGAAACTAAAATTAGTATTGTTAATGAGAAATGAAAAAAGACGAAATGTTATTATCAAATAGTAAAAGATAAACAAATATATCACAAGGTGTTTGTGTTTCGAATATTATAAGTGATCAAATGTTTGATAATGTTTTTTAACCATATTGTGTCTATAGCTAACAAAAATACTAGTTGATAATGGTTTATCCAAAGCTAGATTTCTGATTGGGCATAGTAACAAAGCCAATATTTGATCTGGCTTGGTAAATATTAGTTAACATGAATGATATCAAGACTATAATATAATCCAAAGATGGTAACATGAAGCAATATTAAAGACACAAGGTACTAACTTGAGAAATGTTAAACATTTTAGGATTTCCCTGGGTTATTTTATAACTAGTTTAGCTACTAAAAAGACAAGTTAACGGGAGGTTTTGTTTTTATTATTTTTATTTTTTTAATATAATAATTAGTTCGTTTTTAATAATTAATTTTATAAATATTATCATATTTATTATTTTTATTATTATTAGTTGTAGGTGTTATTTATTTATTTTTAGATTTTTTTAATGATATTTAATTTAAAACATTAAATATTGATTTGGTGATGTTATTTTCTTTTAATTAGAAGTTGCATTTTTACTATTTATATAAGATATCTTCAATTTAAGAGTTAAGTGGTTTTTTCCAACATTGGATTGAAATCTCTATGGTACCATTTTTTTTGGGTAGGGATGAAATCTATTCGTGTTTCATTATAATTAGCTTTTTCTTAGCCAATCTATATGGAAGTAAGATAAGAAGATAGCATATGGCTACAATATACCAAAAACAAATAAAAATAAAGGTTACACTATTTTTAAGTGCTATAATTTAATTATTGACCATTTTGGTATGTTACGTATCATTGTGAAGGAGCTTTTGCAATAATAATAAAAATCTAGTTTCTTGCTTCATTGATTTGACAATTGTTTTTTGACATTATGTTAAGGACTAACCTTTATATTAGGTTAGAAGAGCTAGATATTATTTTGAGTAAAGAGCTATTGTATTAAGGTTATAAGAGAATGTTTTTTCCAACTATAACGACATTGGGTGATCCAGAACTCTCAGCTCCTAGAATTAACCAAGATCTTTTGCTTCTGCGATGTTAGCAGAATGTATGTGAAAAATTTATGAAAAATGACATGTGCATACTTTAAAGAAGAGGAAACATAAAGAAAAAAAATGAGAAACAAAGGCACCAAAAAATTCATAACGTGCATGCACAAAAAACACCATGTACCTCCACTTCCAGGGATTGCCTAAAAATGCGCACCTCTATTGAAGCAATGAACTACACCATGTTGGCAATATGTTTCTTGTATCCTATTATATTGAATGTGTTGTCCTTGATGGCAACCTACTTGATGAAGTTGTCCTTGATAGAAACCTGCTTGATGAGTTGCTTATGATAAGCAACCTATGTGTTAAATATGTAAGGATGATGTAGCTACAGATGTGACAGAGAAAAGAATTCCAGTAAGTGCCAGAATAATGATGAATAAGATATGTCACAAAGCATACGCGGGTTTGTAAAGGCAAAGTAGCATATGTACACGGAAAAGTACGTACCAAGTCGTGTATGCCTATTTGCGCTCTAAATTTATAAAACCAGGGGACATAACCATGGTATTGGCCCATAGTATTGAGCGTTGGATTATCTATTTAATCCCGTCCAGGAATACCATCAGCGGTTGAATGGTTTTGACTCATGGTATTGACAAAGGCTAAATCTATATAAGGAGAAGAAGATCATAGTGCAAGGGTGTGCAAGTGAAAGGGTTGTTAATGAATAAATCTCTCTAAGGAATATCTGCATGGATGAACTCTGTTCTTAATTGATAGATCTAAATCTATGATGCACCTATGGATATGATGAAGGTTTAAGATCTCTAGATCTAGAAATGATGAATCTCTAGGATGATCTGCAAAAGAAATGATGAAGACCTGGCGCAAGTCTGATGAAGAAATTGAAGAAATCTGGGTAGGTTTATAGATCTGGTCTGTTCTGCAAAGATTATCTTTTACATATCTATACGCTAGTTTGTCTTGGTAAAAGCGCGTATATACGCGGGTTCACTTCATTAAAAGCGCGTATGGAAGTTAGGGTTTCTGAAGCTTATTTACAGATAATACTTCTGTGATTTCTGTTTTCTCTCTGTTGTTAGTCAATGAAGTCTACTTGAAGGTTTGGGTTGATTGAATATGGAGTATGTGGCTGATTTGATAATGAACAAATATAATCACTGATTCAGAAAACATGATGAAGGATGAGTGAGAAAACATGGTTAAAACTAACTGACTATCTAAAGGTTCTACATTTCTGAGAAGGTGTCTGACTGAAAGCCTCAGATATGAATCTGAGTTTGATCACATTCTGAAAATCAATATTCTTAGAAGTATACGCAGGTTGATATGAATAAAAGTGCGTATACACACAGCTTCGATGAAGAGAAGTGGCATATGCATTTCATGTTATGAAAAATAGTTTACACGGAGGCATACGCAGGTTGGTGAGCAGGAAAGTGCGTATACACACGGCTTCAGTGAATAAAAGTAGCGTATGATATTTGAATTAATGAATGTTCATGGTTGAGTTTACATCTGCATATCTATTCTGAAGTCTGGGTTATTTCTGATATTCTGGTTACAGTGGTCTCACTGTTCTGTTTGAAGTATTGGGCAAAGTATGTTTGTTGATGTTAAGTGAAGGGTTGTGTTGAAGCTGTTTGATCCAGTTTGAAAATTGATGAAACGTGGTCTGTAGTGGATCTGAGGGTTGAAGAATTCAGTATGAAAGTGGAATCTTTCTGCCAGTAGAAGCCGGTGCTAACTTCAGGGGGTCGTAGCTCCCTTCTAGGAGAGGCTGGTAAACGAGATCAGGGGGTTGGAGCTCCCTTCCAGTAGTGGATGGAGAATGAGAGAAGGTTGCAGCCTTCTGCAGGTGGGTGCTTACATGCTGGTATGAGTCTGCGCCAGTACAAAATTGTAAGAAGTTTTCTTTAGAATAAATATTGAAGACAAAGACGACAGTAGTAGTGGTTTTCTCCTGAATTGGGTTTCCACCTTAAATACTGGTGTTCATGTGTGTTTCTAATGTGTGATGGTTTATTCTGTTATTACTGCACATGCTTACTGCTTTCTAAAACATCTGATGAATGAATGATGCAATGATCTAAGTAAAGAATTAAATGCATAATAAGATCTCTGGACATACGTGAGTTTTATCAAGGATATCCGCATGTATACGCGAGTTGGGTTCAGTAAAGTAGCGTATGGTTTTAAAAGAAAGAAAAAGTAAAAAGTTTTCAGATAGCTCTAAATACTGATTCACCCCCCCCTCTTAGTATTTTTCCCAACAATTGGTATCGGAGCAGGTCCTTCTGAAAAAAGCTTAGCCGCTAGAAGGAAGATCAAGCAAGATGAGCAATCAAGATGGAACAACATCTATCAGGCCTCCGCTCTTTAACGGAAACAATTTAATCTTATGGAAAACAAGGATGAGATCCTATCTTCACTCTGGGAGCAAATATGTATGGGCTATCATGGAAGGAGGATATCAGTATCCAAATTACAAGATCAACAAATCCAACGGAAAGAAAGAATTATGAAACGAATGAAAATGCGGTCAATGCTCTATTGGGAAGTCTAACTGAATCAGAATTTGTCAAAGTCATGCAGCTGAATACAGCCAAGACAATATGGGACAAAATCATTCTAAGTTATGAAGGTGATGCAAAGGTAAAAGGTGCTAAACTCCAAACTCTCATAATTCAATATGAGAATCTAAAAATGGATAATGAGGAGAGCATTGCCAATTTCTTTTTACGTCTTGATGATATTGTAAATCGTATGAGAAATCTGGGAGAAACAATAACCGAATCTACTTTGGTTGAGAAAGTCTTAAGATCACTAACGACAAAATTTGAGTCAAAAGTTTCTGCTCTTGAAGAAAAGAAGGATCTTCAAAATCTTACTGTGGTGCAACTTCATGGCATACTAACTGCATATGAAATGAGAAGAGGAGGACCATCTGAAGTCAAAGAAGTCGTCTTTAGAGCTTCTACAAAAGGGAAAGAAGTACAAGAAACAGAAGGATCAGGGTATATCTCAGAAGAAGATGAGGTAAATTTTGTAAATAAACTCCAACTTGGCACAGGACGGTTCAGAGGTAAGCTTCCTTTCAAATGTTTTGCTTGTGGAAGAGTTGGTCATTATGCTGCTAAGTGTCCTCATAAAGAAACACATGAAAAATGGAAGGAAGTAGCAAGAAGGAATAATAATCGGTTTAGCACTAGAAAAAGTTACTATACTCATGAAGACAGTGATGCGTTATCAGACAGTGAGGAAGAATGTGAACAAGATCTTAGACTTCTCATGGCATTTGAAAAGGAGTCTAGAGAAGAAAAGGATACTTTTATGGATGCTTTAGAGGACAATGATTTTCTTGATGAAATCAATCAACTCAAGTAACATGCTTAGAAGAAAGTAACATAACCATAGAACTACGAAAAATCAGCAGAAGAAAAGGAGAAACCTGATGAGAAACTAGAATGTGAAGTGGTAAGTCAAAGAAAAGAAGTTGAGAAAGCAAAAACCTTGAATCTTAGAATTGCTAAAGGATCTGAAACCTTAGATGAGATCATCAAGGTACAACGTTCTCCTCTTATAAAGACAGGTCTTGGATATACCGGAGAATCTTCTCAAACTTCAGCACCAAACTATCTAAAAGCAGTTACAGGTGGTTTACATCATTCAGCCACTCAACAAGGGAATAAAGGATCTCTACAGGGAAAGCAGGACCATCTCAATTCAAGGAAAACTAACAGGGATAGCTTTCAAAGACACTACAACCAACAGGTAAATTCAAATAGAAGATTCCATGATCGCAGAAATTTCTACTTCAATGGGCAATGTTTCACTTGTCACAATTTTGGTCATAAAGCTCTTCAATGTGTTGCATATAAAACCATCATGACAAGAGAAGCAAGAAAGAAAAGGTTGGATACTGAACCAAAGAAGAATACCTATAACAATTTTTCTCCTCTTCAAAATGAAGTTGTATGTGTATGCATCTTTGGCCTGGAAAGAATCAGATAGGAGAAAAGGTCCAGCCAAAAGAGCATGTTCCCTCAAGCTCTAAAGTATGGAAAGAGAAAGAAATACCGGTTGAAAATTGTGGGATAGCATTATTTGCAGAAGGTGAAGAGAATCAGTGGTACATTGATAGTGGGTGCTCAAGACACATGAAAGGTGACAAAAGAAAACTTCGTACATATAATGCTCTAGAAAAGGAAAAGAAAGTTACGTTTGGAAATGATACTCCTGCTGTAATTAAAGGAAAAGGGTCAGTATTTCTAAAAGAAAAGGTGAAGGCTAAAGATGTCATGTATGTGGATGGATTAAGGCATAACCTGTTAAGTGTTAGTCAAATGTGTGATCAAAGAGCAGAAGTGGTCTTCAGTTCCAAAGAATGTATGGTTCGTGATCTTGATACAGGTAAAATCATTATAAAAGGAAAAAGAAATCCAAGCAACCTTGTATGTATTGAAGTAGCAGCAAAGATCAATGTTACTTGAGAAAATCTTCAGAAAATTGGCTATGGCATAGAAGGTTGGGGCATCTAAGCTTCTCTCAAATCAACAAAGCAAGCAGACTTCAAGCTGTTCGTGGTCTTCCCAATATTACTCTACCAGAAAATATCATATGCAAATCCTGCCAATTTGGTAAGCAGACCAGAGTACAATTTAATGCCAAAGAAGGATCATCAAGTACGCCTCTTGAACTTGTTCATACTGACATATGTGGACCTGCGAGGAAAAAGTCACCACGTGGTGAACAATACTATATCTTATTTATTGATGATTTCTCTAGAATGTGTTGGATTGGGTTGATTAAACACAAAGATGAAGCATTTGAGAAATTTCAGATCTTCAAAGCACTGGTTGAAAATGAATTAGATCTAAAAATGAAGTGTCTTAGATCTGATCAAGGAGGAGAATATACATCAGATGAATTCCTTGAATTTTGTGAACAACATGGCATAAAAAGACAGTTTTCTGTAGCTGGCGCTCCACAACAAAATGGCGTAGTAGAAAGAATGAATAGAATAGTTCAAAAAATGGCTAGAGCTATGCTTGATGATTCCGGAACACCTGACACATTTTGGGGAGAAGCAGCACATACAGCAGTAAATATTCTTAACAAGGCACATGTTCGTGTAAATAGTGATAAAACTCCATATGAACTCTGGTATGGTAATTCTCCCACTGTAAAGCATTTTAGAATTTTTGGAAGCAAATGTTTTATAAAAAATAATGATGAAAAACTTGGCAAGTTTGAACCCAGAGCAGATGAAGGAATATTTCTTGGTTACTCCTCTAGGAGTAGGGCATATAAATGTTACAATAAAAGACTTCGGAAGATTGTTGAATGTATAGATGTTGTTATTGATGAGTCTCTAGCAGCTCCAAAAGAAGAAAAACAAACAACAAATGAAGACGATGATGATGACATATATCCTTCTACATCAAATAGGAATGATATAGACAATGAACCCAATGAAGAACCCGAAGATGATTTATCTGAAAAAGCTCCATCCAGATATGTTCAAAAGAATCATCCAGAATCTCAAATTTTGGGAGAAAAGGGATCGGGTGTACAAACAAGAAGGACTCTTGTGGGATCTTCTAGCAATCTGGCATTTCTGTCCACTATTGAACCACACAATGTCAGTCAAGCTAGCAAAGATGAATGTTGGATTCAAGCCATGAATGAAGAGCTTGATCAAATTGAAAAGAATCACACTTAGGAATTAGTACCAAGACCTCATGACAAAAATGTCATTGGAACTAAATGGATATTCAAAAACAAGTTAAATGAGAATGGGGATGTTATAAGAAATAAAGCTAGACTTGTTTACAAGGGGTATGCTCAACAAGAAGGTATAGACTTTGAAGAAACTTTTGCTCCTGTAGCTAGACTTGAAGCCATAAGAATGTTTCTTTCTTTTTCAAGCTTCCAACAAATCAAAGTTTATCAAATGGATGTTAAATCTGCTTTTCTCAATGGTGATCTAGAAGAAGAAGTTTATATAGAACAACCAGAAGGATTAATTTTGGGAAATGATGAAAAACTTGTTTGTAGACTTAAAAAGGCTCTATATGGTCTCAAACAAGCTCCAAGGGCATGGTATTATCGTCTTGACAAATATCTTCATCAACAAGGATTTTCAAAGGGGTTTGCTGATAGCAACTTATACACAAAAACTAAAAATGATAAACTATTGATTGTGGTTGTATATG